>JAHPZR010034560.1:17500-24274 GCA_019787425.1 Platygyra sinensis
ACGTCATCATTGCCTCATTTACATTTGATGAAGTCACAGTTTTCGTAATTCGCGAACCTTGCTCGTCGCTCCGTCTGTTTTAATCAGTGTACAAATTATTAACGGCCGTAAAAGTGTTTATAACGTCGATAGGAATTCTAATACTCGGCGAATGTTTTGTTTCAGGTAAGTCCACTTGTCTCGTCGTATTAGACGCGTCGTTTTATATGTGTGTGCGAGTTGTCGGTGATGTCATTTCCCTCGTTGAATAGTGAATCTGTGACCTCCGGTAAATTGCTTACTCAATATTTCTATCCAGAAAAAAAGAAACGCACAGTTTGCTTCTGTAGTTCGTTGCTGCTGTTGTACAGATTTCGTTCTTATTTGTGAACGAAATTACTACACAGGTAGTCAAAAGCTTATGATGGTCGCATCTTGTGAGCGCCTCTCTACAGTCAAGAAAATTTTTCTCTATCGTTGGACTGATCTGACATATGCGAAGTGTCTGAAAAGACTTGAAGGCTATGTTTAAGGCTTCTTGCTACGCTGTAAGAAACATAGCTTGTCGTTAAATTTGTGAAACGGAAGCGAGCAGAACAGATTTTGTTTTTTCTTTAGTAGTGATAGAAATAGTATCGACCTTTGATATATTGCGACTCGTACTCGTGACTCGCTGAGTGCTTACTAACTCGTACAAAAACAGACTAGATTTTTGCGGGACGTGCTACAATAAAGAGATTAATCTCCCTTATTGAATTCTAATCACTGTAGTATTTTTTTAGTGCAGTTGTGAAATCCGTAAAGCCGATGGATTTGTCCAAATTCGATCTTCCATGACAGTGCCCTTGCGTAAGCTTTGTGCATGCTTAAGTGATTTTTTTTTTTGTCGATCTGCAGACTGTACTAAGCGTTTACCACCAAGTCGTGACTGGAAGCTCCACAAGATGAATATAACACAGTTCCTTTTTAGAGGCCAATAACTGTTTAATGCGTAGCTTTTTCAGTCCTCAATTAATTTTTGCACACGTGATAACCACTTTCTCACTTTAAGTTTTTTTCAGATGAAATTTTTTTAGCCTCATTTTAATATGGCACGATTTGCATACATGCAACTATATCACATAACTGTTACAAGCAAAGAAAAGGTCTTTGTTCAGAATAGTGAGTAATATTATTGGGAATGCACCTAAGGAATCGAGGAATGGTTAATTACCTAGTTTGGAGATCATATTTCATTGGAGTTATGAAAATCTCACGACAAGTTAAAAGTGGTATTATAGCTACAGTAGATCATGAATCGAAAGATGAAACAGTGAAACTGTGCACTAGTTCTCAAATTATCACTAAGGAAGCTCTCTCTTCTTTTAGCTTGTTTCCTACATACTTCCTTTTCAGGAATGATATCAAATTTCCATTTAGTGTTTTTCTTTTTCTCCTTCATGAAACTTAAGACTTCCCTAAGACATTTGTTCCTTCAGGAAGCTTACATGTATGTATTTGCTTTTGTGATTTTTAAGCTTCAACAAGTGCATTCGTAAAGATGACGCAGTATTAGATCTTGTACTTGGCAACTGAGGACATCATTTTCTCTATCAATAGTTACTTCGATTGTTATTACTTACAGTAATATAAATAACAGATAGTAAATAATTTTTATGCTACTTACCTTCATATTGTCACGAATTGCATCTGAAAAAACTTATATATAGCTGATAAAAGTGCCATTTTCTTTTAGTACATTTCCTTCTTTTTGTGTTTTTTTCTTCTGGCCAAAAATTCTTAAATTACTAGTACTCTAGGGGATAAAAATGCTATATCATTTTTCTCTTGGACAATATTCCACAATAATATTATTTCGAGTGAAAAAGGAAAGAAACTACTCTCTATATTAGGCAGTTCTATTTTAAGCCAACGTCAGTGGGAACATACATATTAAACTGTATATGTTATATGTATTACTATAGTTACTGTACTTGACAGATTGCAAAATAAATCAGTGATGGTTTTCTTTATCCCCTCTACATGTAGCGCTATCAACATTGGTTTAACCATATCTAGAACAATAAACCTTAATTCACTCGTGGCGACTGAATCACATGTGTAAAGATTATTTGTATAGCAACACATTGCTCTCGTTCTTGGGGGTCGGAGAATAACTTTTTTTAGCATTTTTGCCCACATGGTTTTTGTAAGAAAAAAATCTACAGTGTATGTTCTCTGATCTAGTGCCTATTTTGACTCTGTCTTGTTTTATAGTGGAAAAGAATCTAATGCAAACCACCCCTTCTTAAGATTTAACCCACAGTCTAAGCCACCGTTTATTGCCTTGAACTTATGAACCACTACCGTAGTGCTTGTACAGTGGGGTTGGTGCTTAATTCTTTTTTGTTTTGTTTTTTTTTTTTGTTTTTTTTTGGGTTTTTTATTGTGGTAATTTTCTTATAAATTTAAAAACTTAAGGCAACTGGGGAGGTGTTCAAATTGAAAGACATTTATCATATTGCAAATTGGTACACTGTCAGTAATTTTTTACAAATTTGCAGTGGGTGGTTTTATTGTACATACTAAGTGCCCAGTGGTTACATTCTCTTCCTAGAGGTATTTAGCTAGGGTTCTTACTTTTTCTCCTACAAAGGGAAACAAAAACTGGAACAGTAGCCTCATATGGTCTCACACCTGGCTACTACTGTGGATTCACTGTACTATCCAGAGTTGGCTGATTAAAAGTCACAAAATTTGATAGTTACATATTAAGTAGCAAAGTACCCACATATGAGGGGTAGCATAGTGATTTGGGAAACTTTGATGGCAGCATTAGAGTTCACTGTAATATGTAAAATCAAGCTAGAGTCACTTACGTATTGGTCCATTTGCAATTGATTCAATACACTGTCATATACAACATCACGATTGAGCAAAGCATGGGATTTTAATGGTCTGGCTAAGCATTTGGATTTAATGTCTTGCTAGGAATCACATGTAAAACTCATACAAGCTTGGTTAATTTAACTTTACTTGCGATGTGTTTGTGTTTTGGATACTGTGAGATGTTTGTTAGTTTTACCACTTTATGAGGTTAGTACATGTATATATGACATGGTACTGAAATTCCCTTTATAATCTTTTTCATTACAAAATTTCCACTTTCAGTGTGCCTAATTAAATTATATTTTTCCAAAATTAGTATGTGAGGGCCGATTCTGTATGTCATAAGACAGCCACCCACGCGCCCGGCATGTGCATAATGTACAGTATATTGGCATGTTTTTGGTATTTTTTTATGAACTATTTTCCCCTGAACTCAAAACTCTTCAAGAACAGGTGTAGCATGTTAAATATTTTTTTCTGATTAATTTGATCATACCAATGGGAATTTCTATATTTGAGATGTGCAGTGATACATTAGCTCTGCACCTTGAGATTACAGTGAACAATGCTTATTATGTGTTGTGATTGGTGTGTGATGGAGTTATGAATTAAGCATATCCTTGACCCCACTCAGGAAAACGCTATTTTTTAATAGACTCTTGATAGTGCCAGCAATTAGATTGTGCAAAGTTTCAGTGGGCCCTGTTTTTCTTGGTTCTTTTGATCTGTTTTACGTGACATCTGATACCTTTGTCATTGTATATGCCTAATGATGAATCTACCTTAAAACTGTAAAGGGTGAACAAGGTTTTCATCTGAAATAACATTTTAAATATTCCTGGTTCATTTTAATATTGGCAGAACAAGGCCATATATGAAATAACCATATTAATACTGTTGGACAATCCTAAGCTGGTGAGATTGGAGCTGTACTGACAGAGAATTAAACCAAGGAACCTCGCATTATTCAAAAGTTAAAGAGAAACTGTTTTATGCCAGACACAGTACAGAGGACAAAGCAGAGAGGAACTGCGGCTGGACATTCATGACTTGTAATGGTGTTCTGTAACAATCCGGGTACCAAACATTTAACCATCGGCTAATGATACTGAGACTGTGTTTACAAAAAAGAAGGAAAAAGAGAACTACAGTGACTGCAAAGATGCATAATCTCACAATGAAAGGCTGCAGGTGGGTAACGATGATATCGATGCCTGTTTACTATGTAAAAACCAAGTAAATTTAATGATTTTTGAATTGGGAAACTGTTTGCAAAATTTTTGTCTTGTTTCCGTTTGCGCATATAGAATTTATGCGGTCAGTAATTTAATACTAAAACAAGCTAAGATACCAATTCCTCTTCCGCAGCAAAGGAATAATAATGATGTAATTAATAACGCGCATTTCAATGATAGTTTCATCTGAGTGTAATAAAGAGCTTTTAAGAATAACATGAATATGACAACATGAAGAAAATGGCACTATGACTGGCCTAAATAGTGCTCCGGTTAGCCTATATATCACTAATTTGACACGTGGTTACAGCTTCCAGGTAATAATAAAGAAAGTATTATTATTGTAATGCTCAGCCACCGAATATCCCCACGTGGACTCTTTATCCATAATGATCATTTTGTCATTTTCCAGGTTTTAACCATGCCTCGGTGAGTGCATATTAAAAACAATTATTAACCAGTACTGTGAATTAACTTGCTTTTCGCGGTAGGACTGAAGAGCAGTTAAAAGAAAATTTATTATAATATTTTTTTGCATCGCGTTAAAATGTGGTATAAACAGTTGAACCTCCTTATAAAGTGAACTGCCCATTTGGTCCAACCAAATAATGGTCTCCGTGTCAGACCTGGTTGCTAGAAACTTTTTCACTAAATCAGTAAATATTGAATGCATGTTTTTACATGGGACATTTAAAAATTAACGGTGCCTGCCCAGTGTAGTAACGTCCATGCAGCCAAGTCATTCCTGCTAAATCTTCACATTTTGTATTCAGATGAAGGGAAACCAGAGAATATGAAACTATGAAGTAAAACATGCCTCCTCTCCAAAAATAAGCAAAAATACTCTTCAGTGTGCAGGGTTAGCTATCGCATGGATAGCAAAATTTCGTCTTCAGTCTCATTGTTCCTGGTCACAAAATGGTTTTAAGCGTACATGTGGTGACATGTAGCTAGCCTGCTGCATTTTCTGGAATGCAGAAAACAATTGAAAAAACATTTCTTCTGAGGCTCAATTGTCAACCTAGGTGACAGATAAATTCACAAACAGAGGAAAACCAGTGTGCCCTGTCTAGTTACTTTTTCCCTGCATTCATTGTATAATTAATATGCAGATTTGAGTTTTGACAAGTTTGTTGTAGTGCACAGGCAGTTCATGCCAAGAATAAGGGTTATTGTAAACCAGTAAGATTCCGTGAATTCCAGGCCTCAACCTGGTATTTTAAAATTAATAGGATTCAGGGCTTGAAGTTAACAATTTAGTCCCTGTTGCAAAGGTTTTGTTAGTAAGAGTTTTTTGCTGTAGCAAGATGAGGCGACCACTAGCAAATTCTTTCCAAATGTTTGGGAGACATGGATGATTTTAACTTGCGAATGTTTGCTGGTGGATATTTTTCTCACTCGCAGATTATCAAAATCACTTGGCAGTTTGGCGCGAGTTTACAAGTGGGTTAATTTGTAAAGCCCTGGTATTTTAGGAAACATCCTACTATCTCTTAAGGTAGAATGATCAACAAGAAAGAAGTCAGAGTTATTGAAATTATTTTTTTAATCTCAGCTGTATTGAATGACTAGAACGGTCAGAATTTGATTTGCAAATTATGCCTGGGCCAGATTTTTTCCATTACACACCTTAAGTTATCAGACCACTCCACAACTCTGGTGATTGAAGACCTTAAGGTTTACGGTTCATTTTTAATACTTGCAGGCTATTTTGATGTACCAAAAAAAAAAAACAACATGGATGGAGTGAAACTGGACACGTGGGATCTCAGGCGAATGAAAGCTATCAATTTGGAAAACTGTAACCTTACAGTTGTTTCTTGCTCTTGAGTATGAACGCAGAAATATTGTTTGAATGGGATTTCTCATTTCTGCCTATTTTTCATAGTTTCAACATTTTTGCTTTTGCACAATACACCAACATAATTTTGGCAGTATTTTTTTGAACAAAAAAAAAAAATAAAAGTGTCACTTGCCAGCAGGAAGGCTTGCATCAAGCAAAGGCCTTAGGCCTTGAAGCAGCCCTCTGCCTATATGGCCTCAGGCTGTACTTCAAGGACGTTGGCAAACGTGGTTTCTAACATATGGACGCTCCCTGCTTGGTCCTACCAATCCAGTATCTCACAACTTAAAGAGGCATCTCTGTCTGCAATTTTAGGGTAGTTTGTTTGAACGTCAGGCAAAGTAAAAAAATCTAATTTGAATCTATTTTCTAATTTTTCTCTATGTGTTGGGATGGTGAGTTAAAAAAACTATTGCTGCCAAGCACGTTTCCCGTTCCAAAACTACATGAAGCCTAACAATGAAAATATGACCTTTAAGCTACTGGATGGGTAAGATTGGGGAGAATTGAGTTTTTATTTTGTTGCCAGGGAATGTAATATTAACGTTTTATTTTAAAACGCGACTTAGTAAAGTTCTGTTGATTGGTTGGTCACAAAAAAAATTATAGAGGTTCCAACTGAATACAAAAATGTGTGTGGTTTAATTACTGGAGTATTAAGAAGGAACCAGTTTTTCTCAGCAAATGATTTTTTTTGGGTGTATGGCATGCAGCCAGACATGCAAATCCTCTCTCCCTGTAGTTTGCAACCCACAAGTGGCTCTTTAACTGCTGCGCCGTCCTACAGCCCTCTGATTACCCCAACTCTGTCCACCTACCACCTGGAAGTCACCACCGACTTCCATTTGT
>JAHPZR010034561.1:0-10000 GCA_019787425.1 Platygyra sinensis
TTGACCGAAACAATATCTGATGAAAATAAATGAGCTCTGTCACGTTATTTTGAATATTTCGCCACATACAAAATTGAAAACTGAAAGAAAAGCATCAAATAGACATTAAAAAACCACGATGAAACTAGGATGGTTAAGGATGGAGAAGATTAAAACGGATTGTAAACGACGAACTCGTAAAATTTGAGCTTAACTTTTTAAGATGTGCAAGGCATGACGTAGCTCCTTTCATATGGAATATGATGACGTCACACGAAAAGCGGCAACAGATTACTTTAGGAGATGGCGGGCGGAATACTCTGTCTTGCTAAAACAGCATTTGAAAATTGTTGGGTGTTACTTCAAGAACTTGTTTCACAGTTGCTTTAACATGCCTGCCTGCAAGCATTTGACGTTTCCCTCATGAGTCTTTCCGGTAACGTTTTATTAACCATGTGTGAGTTTCGTATCGCTGAGTTGACTAGCTCACCACGCCAACTTGGTTTCGTTGACCTTGCGTATGAAGTCAATTGGAAAGAAGAGGAGCTAGCACCGGAAGAGCGAAAAGAAAGTGTGGAATGTTTGACTTGTGTAGTGTTGAAAGATTCCACCCATTTCTCAAGTACCTTAATCTCAAGACTTCAGGCTGCAAAAGTCAAGGTGATCACAATTGACCCACCAAGTGATGCGGCTTTCAACAACGAGGTGCAAAAAGTGATTGAGACAGTCTTTTCGGGCATACAAAAAAAAGATTCATCTAACCTTAGGGTCATTAACATGTGGCCTGTTGAAACAACTCTTCTACTGGACGACTGCGATGTGATTGATCAAGCTCAAAGTATCGCTTTCAGCAGTTCCGTCTTCTTAATCAAGCTGCTGGTGATGAAAGAGTGTCTTGATTCACGGCTGTTCCTCGTAACTAAGTCTACACAGGTGCTGAGCTCTTTCGAAAGGTCTCCTGGAACTAAATCCATGCCGTGGGCGTCTACAGTCTGGGGTCTTCGACGAACAGCAAACCTTGAAGAATTCAGTCTCAGGGTTACAGCTATTGACCTTGACAGCAATGCGAATGAGGATGAAATAGATGCCTTCATTGATGAGATTCTAAGTGACAGTATTGAAGACGAGGTAGCCTTTCGAGAGTGCAAACGATTCATTAACCGCCTTCAAAGGTTACAAACGCTCCAGAGCGAAACTACCATAACTAGCACGAAAGAGACCAAGAACAAACATTCATTGTACCTATCAACTATCCCTTCGTCAGGAAAGCTCTGCCTGCGTGAACAAAGCTCGTCGAAACCATCCTCCTCTGAGCTGACTATAGACCTTCTTTATTGTTGGACACCCTCTGAATCTCTGATTGATGTAGCCAAGTCAAAAGGATGCGTGTTCGTCGTTGGGAAGGTGACAGCTTTACCAGAGAAGAGCGAGTCCACTTTCCAGATTGGCGACGAGGTGTGTGGTGTTCTTTCCAATAGACGGATTTCTCAATCCCTGTCTATCCAAGTCAGTGACGCGTTTAAAAAGCCAGAAAGCCTGACAAAGGAACAGGCCACATTTATTCCTGCTTGTTTAGCCATAGCATCTCACGCTCTTCAAATAGCAGTATCTGGAGGACAAAATCAGAAACTACTGATACATGAAGCTAACCGGGGTCCTGGACCAGCAGCAGTTGTTCTCGCAAAAACACTTGGTCACAGAGTACTTTGCACCATTCCCGACACTTGTCAAACGTCTACAAAATCTTTTCTGCTTGAAATGGGTGCGGAAGGTGTGTTGCGTCAAAGTTCCCCCAATGTCATTAGTGATTACAACGATCCCTTCGATGCCGTTGTATTTTTCTATCCCCCTTCTCCAAATGCTCTTCAAAAAAGTAGTCGTTCTCTTAAACAAGGAGGAAGAATCATTATCCTGAGCTCTGAGTTTCACGGTGACGTCGTATTTCAAGCAAATACAAGTGTCAAATATGAGAGAGAGGACATAGCGCACATTCTTCGATCTCCTTTGGTTTTCGAGAAACTCAGCCTAGAAAGTATTAAAGTGCTGGAAGAAAAAGGAGCACTTGGAAAGCTTCTTTCAATGCAGCTCGAAACTGTGGACTTGACAAAGTCAATCAAAGGAATTAACACGTCTATCGACAACCAGTCAACTCCAAAATGCCACGTTAAGACATTGTCTGACGTTTCATTTCTAATTTACTCTTATGCATCATTTGAAGACAATCACCTGCAAAATATACCAGTACTTCCGCGTGGCTTAGATGGGTGTGGTTTGAAAGGAAACAGAACTTACCTTGTAGCTGGAGGAATGCGAGGATTTGGTTTCGAAGTTGCTCGTTGGATGGTAGAGAATGGAGCAAGATCTCTCGGGCTTATTGCTCGCTCCAAGCCCTCAGAAGACAAGTATCAGCAGTTACGAGAGATTGAGAGGGGCACCGGCGCTAAGATCCACACCTTTCAGGTAGTTATTTTATTGGCATAGTGACGAGGCGACCTTGTACACAGATAAATTAAGGCTTTCAAATGAATTTTTTCGACAGGAAGAGACGATAGTAACAAGTTTGTACAACTAAATTTGAAAAGGCATTGCACTATAGCATAAGAATTAAGGAGCCAGGGTGGAAGATCTGGTTACGTTCACTGCATTCCAAACGCTTGTGTAGGTTCCTTCTTCCAAAATGCTCTTCCTGCAACCAGCTGGTTTCTTTCTCCGTAGTCCCTTGTGGTGTAGTTCAACCTCTCCACCCCACAATATAAAATAACCAACTTGTCATCCCTACAGTAGTTTAAGGTTTCATACTTGCTTGTTTACTAACTGCAATCAATAGAATATTCTTGCTTTACTTTTATTGCAGGTTGACATTTCGAACCAAAACCAAATGTCTGCCTTTAAACAGCGGCTGCAGTCTCTTCCAAGTGTGGCTGGAATTGTACATACTGCCATGGTTCTTAGAGACGAATTTATCAAGGATCTAACTTTTGAAAGCTTCACCGAGGTCATGGGCCCAAAGATCAAAGGTTGGTATAACAAGAGGTTGAACGTAATAAACATAGTTATATAGTGACCGGGGTGACCGTCTTGAAAGTTTGCTATCAAGCAAGAATTTTCTGCCTAGTCTATTATCTCATAGCAATAACATGTTTCAAATCATGTTAGGTTCATTTTTGCTACACCAAATGAGCTTGGAAATGGATCTGGATTTCTTCGTCATGTTTTCATCCATGGCGTCGATCGTTGGTAACATGGGGCAATCGTCTTATTCCGCCTGTAATGCTTTTCAAGACTCGCTTGCTCAGTACCGAAGACACGTGCTCGGTCTACCCGGACTGGCGATAAACTGGGGACCAATCAGTGGAGCCGGGGTAATGGAACGAGAAACTGGTATCGTCAAACTGATGACCTTGGCTGGTTTAGGCTTCATACATGCGAAGGAAGGTAAGATGGTCCATAAAATGCGCCTAACAAGATTATTTGTATACACAGGCAATTGCTCTCATCTAGACTGTAGTTGCTTATAATCATCCAGAATGTAAAAGCGGTAATAATAACTTCTATTTCTGTAACATCGCGAAACTAAGGATTCAGTACTGCTGGTATTATCGGTGGCGTGTTCCACTATTCCCTATTTTTGGTTTCAAAATGAATGATTTGGTCTAAGGAAGTAAGAAGTGAGTAAGTAATCAAACTCTAACTTGTTCTTATTTGAGGATAGTTTGGGTCATGGGTGCCAATTAATTTATGATTGTTTTCACAGGAGTGAAGCACATGGCCAAAGTTCTAACTGAGGAGCCAGGCCGCTGCCAAATCTCTCTGTTTGATGCGGACTGGCCTCGATTCATTAAAAGCAATCCTGGACTGAGAAAGACCTCCCGACTCTCGGACATCACTGTTGAAATCAGTGCCCCCGAAAGTCAGACCAGGTCGACAGAATCTCTGGCGCAAAGGATTATCCTAGAGAAGGATGCAGACAAGAGAGGAGAGCTTGTTAATGAATATGTTGCCATCTTAGTTACAGAATGGACGGGAATTTCTTCGCCCTCCGAGACGGATCTGAACAAGAGCTTGTACAGCTACGGTGCCGATTCCACCGCATCTCTGACTTTGAAAATGCAGCTCGAATCCAATCTTCAAGTCAGTTTTGAGGTGGGTTTCTTAAAATCAAAGAGTGATGCTGCAGTAGTTTCTCTTTTATCGTTTCTATTGATAGAATTAACAAGGAGTCTTCAATCAAGAATATCACCACAGAGTATTTAGTACCACCAAGTTTTCACAGTGACACTATAAAATAAACACTTACAACAAAACGGTCTGTCTGAGTTTTGAAACTGAGTCAATAAAGGAATAAATGCCATCGACAGTATAATATTAACATAAACGTAAAAGGCAACGGTAAATCGATTGCACTTAATTACAAGCTGAATATTTAATGCCCAGTGTAGTAGGAGATTGAAAAGCTAACAAAATATAGTTCAATTTCTTTCAGGTTTTCTATTTTATGCAGCCTGATACCACTCCGCTAAAAATGGCCAAAGACATTACTGTCAAACTTGGTGCAGAAGGGTCACACTCGCAACCATCTAGCGAGCAGCCTGGAAAAAACGAAAACCGAGAAGAAGGGCCTGCGCAGAAACAACCAACGGCGAATACATCTCAATCCAAAATTACACCAGCAAATAAAATACAAGTTGTACCGCTGTACACTCCTGCGAGCTCAGCCATAAAGTTTTTCTGTGTTCATCCGTCACATCGATATGCCATGAGTCTAGTGCCGATTTCTACAGGTTTTCAAGGACAGGTAATTGATACAACGGAGACAAAATTAAAAGAATATGTCCTTTGAAAGTTAATTAATGCTGTCTCATTTTTCAGGTCTTAAGTAACTGGGGGATATAAAGTACTTTAATCTTCAAGGTTGCCCATCTTCAAAACAAACATATTTTGGGAAGTTTCATTGATTACCAAGGCCTCTGCAACTGGGTGGATTATATGTGTGTGTATAAAATGAACTAAGAAGTCTGCATCCGGCCAAGTGGTCCATATTTTCTGACCCCATCTGCTGAACTCCCTGATTGGAGAGAGGCCATTTGCCAAGAACATATTTTAAAATACAATAACTCTGCCAGTTCTTCAAGGCTCGAACCAGGACTGCTTAATGCCTAGGCCATGGTGGCCACCACGTCTCCCAAGTCCGTAATACTGTAATTGTTAGCAAGTCTGTGATGCTTGTTAGAAACAATTCTGGCTCGTCTCTTGTAAGCGATATGCTCCCTCACTTTCAGAATTGATATACTGGTAGTTGCAGAATCTTGATGTCACTGATGCTTTGATTTTGTTTTTATTTTTGTGTGAATATCAGTAAACAAGATTTTCCTCCCAGCCTCCACCATTCGAAGACTTTTCAACATAAATTCCAGATGTTCACCCATTTTAGGGTACATCCTTGTAACTAATATGTTATACATTCACATCTCACTAGGAATTGATATCCTTCTATGCACTGGGCTTTACTGACCCAACGACAGTGAGTGAAGACTGGGGTGGAGTACGTGAACTTGCCTCCCATTACGTTCAACTGATCAGCGAGGAGCAGCGCCATGGACCGTACTTTCTTGGCGGATATTCGTACGGAGGCCTTCTTGCGTACGAAATGGCGTCCTTGTTGACAGAGCATAACCAGAGGGTGGAATTTGTAGCAATGATCGACACATTTCCCTGGTCTCCACTTTCACAGACGATCAGCACTAGGCTAGTTTCCATGCAGGAGGATGGACATTCGCATCGTCGACATGTTAAGGTTCGTGGAAGACGTAGCAATACCAATCTTAATTTGCAAATTTCTTTTCCCAAATTGAATGATTGTTTTAAGATGCGAATCAAGCGAAGAAATTATTGTGTACATACAATATGCAGTAATTCACGAAACGTCCAACCAATAGCCAAGATTGTGTGAAAATATATATATATATCGCATTTTTCCTTCGCTGATACTATTTGTCTAGTTGTTTTCTACCGTTTTTCAATTGAAGTTATTTTTATGACTGCAGCTTCAATTTGAAAACTTCTTGAAAAAGTTGGCGCTAGATTCCCTTAAGATGGGAGCTGATGAATACCGACATCTGAGAGAGGAACACAACCAAGACGGGGCCATAGATGAATTACAGAGAAGAAGCCTTGAGAAAGGACTAACCACCCACAATTTGAGGACCCTCCGAGAGTCCCTTCTGAAAGATCAAACTATTGCAAGTAGAACACACCACGAATGGCAGCCTCCTGAAGTAAGAAACGTATATTGTAGAATTGTAATTTCAGGTAAAAGAGATACAACAGCTATTGTGATTTCCAAAGACATTGATTGGATGGAATTACAAATTTAATAAGCAAGATGTGAAGATGTATTGTTTTAAACTAAGCTTCTCAAGTTCTGAAAAGTAATTTTAACCTTTCTAATTTATTAGGTCCGTTATCGAGGTCCTCTTACCTTTCTCAAATGCCAAAACACCCGCTACTCGCCAACTCGACTTCGCTCATCAGGTAGCGTCGAGGAAGTATGGGGCCAGCTGGTAGATGGGGGAACAACAGTACTCGTTTGCCCTGGAGACCATTACTCCTTAAGTGAACTACCCCATGCTCACGTGACAGGCAGTATCCTAGCAACAGCGCTCGGATTCAGCTACCGTATGTTGTTCCCGGAATTTCCCAGACCTTCAAGAACATTTCATCAAAGACGAGCCGTGGAGAAATTTTGCAACGGTGTGAGGGTTTTCCTTCATTCAAAAAGAGGTAATTTGCTCTGACTGTGTTCCAGTAAACGAATAGTCAAGCATTGACTGATGATTCTTTGCAAGTTCTGATGTCAACCGGCAAAATGGTATTTTACATCTAAGATAATGTATCAACGAGTGGTTTTCGTTTTCATTCTCATCGTATATCTTTCTAAAATTACTTTGACATTCATTTGTGAGAGGAAATGGACCCTTTTGGTGATACCGTGGCCATTTGAATTCTATTGTTCCAAATAGCTGGTATGGGATGCTCAAGGGAGAGGGGGAGCAAATTGGTATGTGTTTGTACCCTAAGCATCCCATGGCTATTTGATGAGCTATCTGAAACAACAGAATTCAAAATGGCGACATTTATTCAAATGACAGGACGCACGGTCAGTACGGCAGAAAAATAGTGGGTAATTTTCCAAGCATTCCTTGCATACTCTCAGAAGGGTTCTTCGCCTTGCGGCCAGGGAAGGTGTTGTAATGTGTTTCAGTGACAAAGCGATGTTATTAAACTCAAAATTGATGGAATATGAGACAAGCTTTAAAATGAAGTGTGTTCGGTCATTCCCGACGCTTTCAAATAGATGGCCGGCGGATTCCTCCGACGCCAATAATCAGGAACAAAAGTCATTTGCATAAAGTTGCCGTATGATCAAATAAATTTTTAGCTTGTTTCTTTTCTTGTTGTCGTTGTTTTGTCTTGTTTTGTTTTCTTTATCGAAGCTTTATCGACTCCTTTTTACCTTTTAATTTCAGGAAACAAGAAGCCTCATTTTGGCGAGCTTCATTTCCAGGAATTTGCCTTTAAACTGAAGTTGAAATCAATAGCCGAGGAAGGCGAAACAAACGAGTACGAGAAAACAAAAAAGACAATTGATCTGAAAGGTAATTAATCTTTGTTGTTGCTTTGAACAGATTGCCAAATTAAATTCGCTTTTTTTTTGGAAATGATTTTAGCTAATGAGATGTGTGCTCTTTCTATCTTGCGTGAAACAGACCTCCGCATGATACAGCCAGGAAGACTCGTCTCCAGTGCCCTTAAGCATGCCGGTCGCAAGCGTAGAGTTGGAGTTTTTCAAAGTGGGAACCTGGGGCAGGTCGCATCCGTCATAACGAGCAAACGTGTCTACAACTTGGAATTCACTGACTATTCCGATTTAAAAGCTTTCTACAACATGATAGAGGCTGTATTTGCAGTGACATTGTTAGCGTTTTAGAATTTTTGCGGTATGTACAAAAGACGTTTACATATCTAAAACCTCTGTCGGTGGAAACCAAAAAGGTGACGCATTTTTATGATATTTTTATGACATGCCATTTTATTTAGATACTATTTTATTGACATACTATTAATTATATTGCTTTTTATTTTTAAAAGCTGTTTTTTGTAGAATCAATCAACGTATAGGGAATGAGTAGGTGAACTGATTTGGACTGACGAGACAAAATACTTGGTTGTGTTGTATATTTCACAATCAAAATCTCTTTCTCGAAGACGACAATTAAAGATGTAAATTATTAGCAGGCAGCTTGATATTAACACGGACCTGATCATGAGAGAAGAAATGGTTATGAAACCTGGCAGACATCATAAGAGTCAATAACGATAGCTAGATTTATGTTGGAGGCTCCTTGGCCGAGCACAATCTTTTTTTTCCTGCTTTGCGCATGAATTACTTAGCCAACACGTTTCTATTAGCTAGCTCCCCAGTGAGAAGAAAACAACTATTTTGTTTTGTACACGGTCAAGGCCAAAAAAGTGAACACAAACATACAACAAAGATCTTTGTCGGGTTTTATAACCTTTTCCCTCTAATGACTAGCTCGAACAGAATCATAAATCAGTTAGTTTTACTTCTGTAAGAACAACTAATTGGTTCGTTGAAGCATGTTTTTCTTTTCTCAAACTGTTGCAAGCTCTTATTTTATAATTTTATCTTTTTAAGACTTTTTCAATGCATTCTTTAAATAAGATATAAAATTTTCACGTTATTATTTGCCCCCAAAGGTGAATTTTCTACTTTGTAAATAAAAATGAATTCGAATTTGTACATGAGCTTTTGTAATAGATTCCCTTTGTGTTGCTGATATGTTTTTAGTTCTCACTTCCGTAAGTTTGTATTTTGTAACATAAACATATCTGAAACATTACACGAATTCTTATTTTGTAGGCTTCCACTGTTTAGCCAACAGTGGCTAAACTGATTTTCTTTTCTGACATACGCATGTGAAGGATAAGATTTCAGTTGATTGAGCAGACATTTTCACGCAGCTATTTAGCAATTAATAAAAAGTCACTAAAACTTGATGGAGTCGCACTTTGCTTTCGAAGCCGCTCGTTCTTTGGTCTTTTTCTGTATTTAAACGTGCGTCCCCCGTCTGTTCACCATCGTTTAAGCTTAATAGGATTATATTTCTATGCTATCTTTAAGGAACATCATTAGTTTTGTGAAAAGCTTTTATAAAGCTCAACTTATTGACGTCGTCGTCCTACGCCAAAATTACACAACTTTAAACAATTTAACTTTGGCGAGACAAAGAGACACACTAAAGTTTCCCCCGTCCACTACCGTTTCCGTCGTCGCCTTCCCATCGCATAAAGGTCCCTAACGTTGCTCACAATGATGAAGGGGACATTGAAGTGCCCTAGTCAGCCACACCTTTGTTTTTGTTTACATGAGAGAATTTGGCTATTATATTTTATTGGGAGCTTGTCGAAACGAAGAAAAATCACGCACTGTGAAACTACTCAAGACAATTAAACATACCTTCAGGAACACAGCTTACAGTAAAACAAGAATTCGCTTCACCATGCTATATCAAAAATTTCGATGTCATCGAAAATGGCGGAGGCTGACTAGAATCCTTTAATGCCAAGCACTCAAATTTTAAAACAATACATCGCTTAACAATTTCAGGTTATTTTTCTAGTAGTGTTATGGCTGCATTCGCATCTATCATCATGTCTTCATTAAGAAATGGTAAGCGTGCAGCGAGAAACTATCGACTTATGGATGCAAGCGGAAGGTTGCTAAGCACGCAAGAAGCGTCAGAGTCGCAAGAGGCGATAGCCGATTGCGACTTTAGCTTCTTGAGTGCCTAGCAAACCTTCCAAATGCATCCGTTACTCGATAGTTGCACGTCCACGCTGCAAGCAAACCATTTCTTTTACAATGTTGAGGCTTTTAAGATGGTATATATTGAATCTTGTCCGGCTTAGCATGAAGTCAAAAGCGTTACAGACCGCGCGA
>JAHPZR010034561.1:15000-27500 GCA_019787425.1 Platygyra sinensis
CAAAAGTACGTTAAACAAAGCTGGATTCCTCCATTCACAATAATGGCTACTCTAGGTTATAAAAGTTTAAACAACAGCAACAAAAACGGTATAAAGATAAGCAAAAATGCACAATACTAAAGCCCTACTACCGAATGTTCCCCAATGTTTAATTCTTGATAAACTCTTCCATGTTAATTCGAAAACACGTGTGTCAAATGCCCGGGGGTCGCCCGGGGTGTGCTAATGCCCAGCCCCCGGGCCGCGATAAAATTGCGAATGCCCCACCCCCGGGACTGACAACTTGAGCAAATGCCCGGGGGTTACCCGGGGGGGGGATGGGCACTGCTGGAATTGACCGATGCATTACCGTGACCGTGGTCAGGAGATAGGAAAATACTGCCCGCTCCCGGAACCAATCAGATTGCAGGATTCTCAGGATACCGCCCGCTCACGATCAAAGAAATAAATAAGGATTTTTAATATTCAATCTTCGTTCACTTTCTAAAATCCGCACGCGTCATTGGTTAAAATTGATCACGTGAGTTCCCGTTACCTGACGAAATCAAAGTGACAGAGTGCGTTATTACAATAACGCATAAAAACTGTGCAGTGTTTAGGTCGGGCGGGAAGCCATTGCAAGTCTATCACCAGCACTGAACTCAGATTGAATATTAAAAGGGTTAGAGACTGTTAGTTCGTGTTTTGTTTTCAAATACACGCACTTGCTTACTGTACAATGAACGAGAAATTTTCAATATTGCACTCAGTTTCGCTTCGTGCAGTATTGAAAATTTCTCGTTCATTGTACAGTAAGCAAGTGCGTGTATTTGAAAACACAAACACTCACAACAGTCTCTAACCCGTAAATATGGGATAAACAAGATGGTGTTGCTCCTAAACGAACATGGGGACCCCTCATTTTTATTTCCGAATTTAAGTTCCTATAATATAAACATTCAATTGGCAAAGTTTGAGAAAACCTCAGTGTAGGTTCTATTTCAGTGGAATGACCTTAAGCTAACCTAAGTAACATTCAGGCTAACTGGAGCTACATTCAGGCCTAAATGTAGTCTGCAATGTGCAAGTGTCATGCACTGTAACAATACCAATCTGTATTGAGAGGAAACTGCATGAGAACTTCGGATTCCGAAGAGCTTTAGTAACCATAGCTAGCAGAGCCACGCAATCAAATTATACGTAAGCGTGCTCAAAATCTCGATGGTGCACGCTGCATGATGGCGTGACAAAATCGCTTCGCCAGAATATTTTTTTGGCGCGAGCGGCCATTGTTAGCGCGGGGAGAATATTTTATTTCTCGACGATAATGGATACAAACAGAGACTCTCGGCCCACTAGTCCTAAAACGAAGACAAATTTCCGACCTTTTCTCTTGGGCTAGAGTTCTTAAATGAGACAGAAAAAGAGAAAAACAACGGAAAAGGAGACTCTGCATCAGCGCCGTCCCGAGTCGCTTCACTGTCCGAGGGCGAAATGCAACAAATTTTGACAGATCTGGTAAAACCAAACAAATGACAAACTGGTCTGTTTCAACCTTTAAAGGTAAGCTTAAATTTTTCAAAACGTTTCAAAATTGTTAAATATGAAACTCGAGCTTCCAACAGAAAATTTCAAATAAAGAAAAATTCCTATTTTGTTTAATATTTCGCTTACCGCAAGCATTCACTTCTGATATTGTTGTCCGTTTTTCGCATCGGATTTGAAGATTCCACCGGCTATGTTATAAAAACAATTGGGTCATGCTTTTAGCTGTGCACTATCGAGTTATGGAGCACTTGGGAAGTTTGTAGAACACTCAAGAAGCTAGAGTTGTCCTCGGCTATCGGCTCGGGCAAACTCTTACGCTTCTTTCGTGCTCTCCAAACTTTCCGCGTGCTCCATTTAACAGGGTCTGGAAGGTATTTTCGGGATCCGGGATTTGACCAAAATACGCTGCGGGAATCGGGAAAACGATAAATATCTTGACGGAATCCGGGATTTAACTGCTCGCCAGGAAGCGGGACTTACCAAAATGTGGGCACGGGATGTGGGATTTTTCGCTTTTGGTTGGGAATTCGGGAAATCGTCACGACTCAAATAAACGTTCTAGCGGCCAAAGCCCTGGTGTCTCCTTTTAAACCAGACTATATTGTGTGTCTGGTTAGTTATCTAATTGAAACAGTCAGAAAGTATTTTGTTTCAACCAGATGCCAGAAAAGTCCACGTGTTACCAGTTAATGACTTGATGCTCAATTGCTCAATCTCTTCAGTCGCTACACAGTTTCACGTTTATTGCAATCTTGAGGGGATTTTGTTCAACAGCTTATCTGCTGGATGGCCCCAGATATGGCAAATGGTGATGCCAGCTCTGCTGCAGTAAGAGGTTAATTGGTCTCGTTTTATCTTGTGGCACCGACAATACTTCTAGTTCTAGCGCCAGAACCTCGGCGATCCACAAAGAGAAATTCAATGTTCCTCTAAGCGGTGATGAACACATTGACCTGTTCAACTTCGCGTGGCACTTGAATTGTAAAACCCTTCACTGGGTTAGCAGAAATCGTTAAGAGTAAAGGCCTCGAATAAAACTCTGAGGTCACGATTGCCATATCGTGCTCTTTCATCATACTGAGATACAGTCAAAAAGCTATTTCTCTTTTGCAGGAATCTTTCAAAACGCGCGTAAATTCAAAATATAGGGCTACTCTATATATCTTACATTTATTAACTTTTGTAGAAATTAGAGTTTTAAATGTGTTTTTCTCGAAAAGAAAAACGGGATTCGGGAAAGTGATGAAAAAAGTGCGGGATGCGGGATTCTCGTGAAAAAGGAGCGGGAATGCGGGATCTGGAGCCCCCTTCCAGACCCTGATTTAACAATTAGACTACGACCCCTAGTTTTCTACGAGAAGCGCCTCGTTGACTATCGCTGGTAGAAAGCGAGAGCGAGTAGTCTAATTGTTTTAGTATAAAATTTACCGCAGTCTCATTGCATGAAAAGAAAAAAAATGTCAAGTAACGGGTAGAAAAAAACTGTTTTTTACGTTACATCAGGTTCAAACGTGATGCGCGATGTGCACTGATGCGTAATTGTTTTTTACCAGCAGATAGAAAAGGGTAATATAGCCAATCAAATTCACGGATTCACAATAGACGACGGTAAATTTATTCTAAAACTCGATAGTGCACGCTAAAGCATGAACCAATTGTTTATTAAAGTTGGAAGCCGAGCAGGCTGAACCGAGGCGCCCCAACCAGGCCATGTCCACATGTATCCATTTGCACCTCACGTCCTCACGTAAACAGCGTTTTCGACCACAAATACGGAGGTTTTTGCAAGCGCTCTCCAGACTGTAGGTTTTTAAAAACGGAGTTTTATCGTATTCGCGTGGACGGTAGAAAACGATGGTTTTCGAATACGATGAAGTGAAAGATTTTCGTAGGCTTATGCTTATCACAGGCAGCATGCGCTCGTAACCTGCGCATGCTCAATATGTGAAGTCTAGCGTATTAGAATCGTTTTTGCGTATACGTGTAGACGTGCAAATACGATTTTAATACGGTCCGTTTGGACGCAGATATTTTTCAAATACGGAGAAAAAAATCTCCGTTTTCGAAAATACGTGTGGGCGGGGCCCTAGAAAGACAGTTTGCATGCTAATTAACAGTATCTACCTCTCTGTCCTCTCCTATATTAACCAAGAAACACTCAATACTGTTTTCAATTAACTTTGTTATATTTATTCTTCCCAGCATTTAACAATCTAACAACTAAACATAGCTTATAGATCCTAAAAAAGATATGCAAAAATCCAATTACAACGGATCGTTTCAATGATATGGTTCCATATTCGTTTTCAATCAACAATTTACAGTCGACTCACGATAACGCAAACCAGAGAGAAGTTCAAACCAGAGAGAAGTTCACTTTTTATTGGGAATCTGTTTATTGAAAAATTCAGTCTGACACTGGGGGAAAGCGATCTAAAAGTTTTGATTTGTTTCGACACCTTTGAGCCAAATCTATTTATAACCGATAGCCCGTGATCTGATTGGCCGATTAATCACGCATTTGATTGGCTGTGAGAAAATTGGCTTTTCCGTTGTGAGGAGATGCGGCTGACCTTTCGATCTTCGGTAACTCGTTGCTTGAAATTTCAAAATAACTTGGTAGCGAGCGGAATATAACGCAATTGTAAGCACTTTGATTGTTCTTCTTCTGTTAAAGCCTGACTTTGTCAACAAGAAATGAGAATTTCACGTATCACTTTTCCTTAACGGGCTGGTAAATCATCCAAGGAAAGACACGCCCAGCTTGAATATCAATGAGACTGTCGGCAAAGCGTTCGCCTTTCCTTTGTTTTGAAAGTTATGTTTCCCGAGAGGTTCAGCTGGACAACTTAAGGCGCTAGCGAATTGACCAAGTTTTGATTACTCGCAGTTTCGCTACTGGATTATTAAAACCAAGTCATGTCTGGACGCGGTAAAGGAGGCAAAGGTCTAGGGAAGGGCGGCGCTAAGCGTCATCGCAAAATTTTAAGAGACAACATCCAGGGCATAACCAAGCCAGCTATCCGTCGTCTAGCTCGCCGCGGTGGGGTGAAGCGTATCTCTGGTCTGATCTACGAGGAGACTCGCGGAGTCCTGAAAGTCTTCCTTGAGAACGTCATACGTGATGCTGTGACCTACACCGAGCACGCCAAAAGAAAGACAGTGACAGCCATGGACGTGGTCTACGCACTCAAACGCCAAGGACGTACTCTATACGGATTTGGTGGTTAGCCAAGCGCCTGACTACAAGTTCCCGCAACAATAAGTGTTCGGTTTTAGGTGTCTAGCGTTAAATTAAATTAAGCGCTCGCAAACAAGGCCATCGAGTTAAGAGTTCAATTATGGCGTGTGTTTTCAGAGACAAATCTGTTGACAATTTTGTTGCAATGGTCTTTCAGTAGGCAAATACGACGACAAACAAAAACTTTAGGAGCCACCACTTGGAGAGAAAGTCAATGACCAATTAAATGTACCCTGAAACTTTAGTCATCTTCTGTCTTAACTCCTTCCACATTCGTTTTTTCTCACGCCAAAACTGTGTTGAAAACGAAAGACAAACCAAGAAACAAACACGTGAAGGAAAGAAGCATTAAACAAACAAACAAACAAACAAACCAACAAACCAAGAAACAAACATGTGAAGGAAAGAAGCATTAAACAAACAAACAAACAAACAAACAAACAAACAGACAAACAAACATGCATAAAAAGGAAAGAACGAACGAGGGAAACAACGAACAAACGAATTTGAAATCTCATCGAGCCAGCATGTGCAAGGCTTATTTCCAGCTCGTTTTCAAACGTTACATGATGAATGTCGAATCCTGTTAGAGTACTGCTCAATTTCGACTAAAAGAAAAACGCGTAATGAATAATGCTCGAGTTATATGTCATTAAAGGGGTTATTCTCCAACGGCCTGGGTGCCGAATAACCTCTCCCCCGATCGACACTCGAACTCGGGCCAGGGAGTTTTTTTTTTTTTTTTGCTTTAATGAATCAATTGACTAATTAACTGAGTAGTTCATTAACTAGTTTCATTATTTATTTGTTTATTTATTTGGTTACATTTCTTTTTTTCCAACCTCTCTGTTTTCATTTTTTAAACAAATCGCAGGTTTGCTTTTTTCAAATTTATTGATTTGTTTTCATTTACTAATTTTTTTTCATTTTCTAATGCGTTTGAAGTTTCGTTTGTGTCGTTGTTTCTGATTTATACTTCCCTTATTGCTGTCGATCTTGGAGATTTTCTTCTCCTGTTATCAACAAACTAGTTTACTTTCTAAGCATTCTTTGTCTTAGCTTCATCGTGTTGCTGGCAAAAAGACTGTGCCTCGCTCTTAAAAAGGTTTTAATAAAGTATTTCAATGGAAAACTCGAATAAGACTGCGTGCCAAGCAATTTATTACCAAATATTTGCACGAAACAAACACAGAATAACAGCGTCCGGTAGTAACTTTCTGGTGCTTGTTCTCTCTGCGGTCCGCCTTTACAACTAAAAACTTACAATGCTAAAGACGCGCCTCTAATTTCTCGAAAGAGTCACTCAAGTAACAGTTCAGTAGTCCGACAGAAATTAGGAGAATGTCAGAAAACGCTAAGCGAAAGATTACCAAAACCCCTGCAGAACATCCCAAATACGAAGAGATGATCAAGACTGCTATTCGCACGCTGAAAGATCGCAACGGCTCTTCACGCCAAGCGATCGAGAAGTACGTTAAGGCCAACTACAAGGTGGGAGATACAGCAACTCATCACATCAAGACAGCTCTGAAAAAGGGTACAGTCAATGGGACCTTCCTTCACACGAAAGGCGTGGGAGCTTCAGGATCATTTAAGCTACCAAAAGAGCAGAAAAAGCCCACCAAAAAGCCCGCTGCGCCGAGTAAAAAGCCGGTGTCTAAACCAGAGAAACCTGCCGCTACAACGAAAGTTTCGACAAAGAAACCAGCTGCGACCAAGAAAGAGACTTCTTCTAAGAAAATATCTTCTAGAAAAAGTCCGTCATCCAAGAAAGCTTCGTCGAAGAAGCCTGCAGTCAAGAAACCATCAGTCACAAAGTCAGAAACAAAGCCGAAGGTAGCTGCGAAGAAGCCCAGCACGAAGAAAGAAGTTAAAAAGCCGGCCGCAGCCAAGAAAGCTAAGGTGACCAAGAACAAGTAAAGCGGGAGATGTCCACGCCCGACGTCCAATAAACCAAACGGCTCTCTTAGGAGCCACCAACTGAAGAAAAGCAGTGACCAACTTGAAAGCAATTCATATATTCTCCCCCCGTTCCCCCGTTCCACATATTTCACGGTGCAGCACACACTCACACACAAACAGAAAAAAAAAAACACAAAACAAAACAAACAAGAAAGAAAAATAGCCGCAAAGAAAATGTCGTTGTCAATAATACGTAGGATAGATCTAAAACCAAACACAATAAACTAGATGTTGAGTGTCGTTTTCTAAGTTTCTCTGATGCTTGTCCCTAGGATGTAGTGAAATGCTCGAGCGCGCGCGGAGAATGCGACTAAAACTTCGGTCTGAGAAACAAAGCAGGCTAAAAACTGAAAACTGATAAGGTAGAACAATGTCAAAGGTTCGTCATGCTGTATGAACTCGCAAACGTGCGGGCATAGCCCTTCTTCAATGTGAAAACCATTGAGTGATACTTCCTGCGAGTGTTCATAGGGACGTAACAAACGAAAGCTAAGCGCGCGCGGAAACTGCCTAGCGCCTGTGCAATTTTGCGCGTGCGAAAAACATCACATAAAGTGCCACTGGCTTGTTTATTTTCGCGGGCGGGAAACCTTGCAAATTTGCGTAAAAGACTGTCAGGGTATCGTTCAGGGTATCGTTCCGAGTTATTCTTTGAAAAGAAAAGCTTAAAGAACTTGAACTGGAGCATCTATTGCTGT
Organism: Platygyra sinensis; assembly: GCA_019787425.1. Classification (NCBI taxonomy): domain Eukaryota; kingdom Metazoa; phylum Cnidaria; class Anthozoa; order Scleractinia; family Merulinidae; genus Platygyra; species Platygyra sinensis. The sequence goes on from JAHPZR010034561.1 coordinate 22,429, forward strand.
AAACAGTTTTTGCGAAAGAAAATACAAACACTGTTATGCATGTATGTGTTTCTCATAAATCTGATGTTTGTCTTAAATCTGATATTTATCTTAAATCTGAAAAGAAACCCTTCTGTACTGTGGCCATTAAAAGAGCAGAAGAGTTTAATAACTACAGAACTGACACGTTGGACATTGCTTTTTATGACAGTTGGTGGCTCCTAAAGGAGCCTTTTTTGAAGAGAATCAACCCTGGGGTCGATGTTTACTTGCTGCTGGTATACTTGGTGACAGCTTTAGTGCCTTCGCTGACAGCATGCTTTGCAAGTTCTCCGGGCAGAAGCAACCTGATGGCGGTCTGGATCTCTCGGGAGCTGATGGTCGACTTCTTGTTGTAGTGCGCTAGGCGAGAAGACTCAGTGGCGATGCGCTCGAAGATATCATTCACAAAAGAGTTCATGATACCCATGGCCTTGCTAGAAATACCCGTATCGGGATGAACCTGCTTAAGGACCTTGTAGATATAGATGGCATAACTCTCCTTTCTCTTTCCTTTCCTCTTTTTACTGGCCGAACCATCGACTGGGGCAGACTTAGTTTTTCCCGCTCGCTTCTCGCCTTTCTTTGCTGCCGGAACTTTTGGTGCCATGTTTATCGCACTTAATCTCACTTATCGCACTTAAGACAAACATCAGATTTATGAGAAACACATACATGCATAACAGTGTTTGTATTTTCTTTCGCAAAAACTGTTTACAGCAATAGATGCTCCAGTTCAAGTTCTGTAAGCTTTTCTTTTCAAAGAATAACTCGGAACGATACCCTGAACGATACCCTGACAGTCTTTTACGCAAATTTGCAAGGTTTCCCGCCCGCGAAAATAAACAAGCCAGTGGCACTTTATGTGATGTTTTTCGCACGCGCAAAATTGCACAGGCGCTAGGCAGTTTCCGCGCGCGCTTAGCTTTCGTTTGTTACGTCCCTATGAACACTCGCAGGAAGTATCACTCAATGGTTTTCACATTGAAGAAGGGCTATGCCCGCACGTTTGCGAGTTCACACAGCATGACGAACCTTTGACATTGTTCTACCTTATCAGTTTTCAGTTTTTAGCCTGCTTTGTTTCTCAGACCGAAGTTTTAGTCGCATTCTCCGCGCGCGCTCGAGCATTTCACTACATCCTAGGGACAAGCATCAGAGAAACTTAGAAAACGACACTCAACATCTAGTTTATTGTGTTTGGTTTTAGATCTATCCTACGTATTATTGACAACGACATTTTCTTTGCGGCTATTTTTCTTTCTTTGTTTGTTTTTGTTTTTTGTTTTGTTTTTTTTTTTTTGTGTTTGTGTGTGAGTGTGTGCTGCACCGTGAAATATGTGGAACGGGGGAACGGGGGGAGAATATATGAATTGCTTTCAAGTTGGTCACTGCTTTTCTTCAGTTGGTGGCTCCTAAGAGAGCCGTTTGGTTTATTGGACGTCGGGCGTGGACATCTCCCGCTTTACTTGTTCTTGGTCACCTTAGCTTTCTTGGCTGCGGCCGGCTTTTTAACTTCTTTCTTCGTGCTGGGCTTCTTCGCAGCTACCTTCGGCTTTGTTTCTGACTTTGTGACTGATGGTTTCTTGACTGCAGGCTTCTTCGACGAAGCTTTCTTGGATGACGGACTTTTTCTAGAAGATATTTTCTTAGAAGAAGTCTCTTTCTTGGTCGCAGCTGGTTTCTTTGTCGAAACTTTCGTTGTAGCGGCAGGTTTCTCTGGTTTAGACACCGGCTTTTTACTCGGCGCAGCGGGCTTTTTGGTGGGCTTTTTCTGCTCTTTTGGTAGCTTAAATGATCCTGAAGCTCCCACGCCTTTCGTGTGAAGGAAGGTCCCATTGACTGTACCCTTTTTCAGAGCTGTCTTGATGTGATGAGTTGCTGTATCTCCCACCTTGTAGTTGGCCTTAACGTACTTCTCGATCGCTTGGCGTGAAGAGCCGTTGCGATCTTTCAGCGTGCGAATAGCAGTCTTGATCATCTCTTCGTATTTGGGATGTTCTGCAGGGGTTTTGGTAATCTTTCGCTTAGCGTTTTCTGACATTCTCCTAATTTCTGTCGGACTACTGAACTGTTACTTGAGTGACTCTTTCGAGAAATTAGAGGCGCGTCTTTAGCATTGTAAGTTTTTAGTTGTAAAGGCGGACCGCAGAGAGAACAAGCACCAGAAAGTTACTACCGGACGCTGTTATTCTGTGTTTGTTTCGTGCAAATATTTGGTAATAAATTGCTTGGCACGCAGTCTTATTCGAGTTTTCCATTGAAATACTTTATTAAAACCTTTTTAAGAGCGAGGCACAGTCTTTTTGCCAGCAACACGATGAAGCTAAGACAAAGAATGCTTAGAAAGTAAACTAGTTTGTTGATAACAGGAGAAGAAAATCTCCAAGATCGACAGCAATAAGGGAAGTATAAATCAGAAACAACGACACAAACGAAACTTCAAACGCATTAGAAAATGAAAAAAAATTAGTAAATGAAAACAAATCAATAAATTTGAAAAAAGCAAACCTGCGATTTGTTTAAAAAATGAAAACAGAGAGGTTGGAAAAAAAGAAATGTAACCAAATAAATAAACAAATAAATAATGAAACTAGTTAATGAACTACTCAGTTAATTAGTCAATTGATTCATTAAAGCAAAAAAAAAAAAAAAACTCCCTGGCCCGAGTTCGAGTGTCGATCGGGGGAGAGGTTATTCGGCACCCAGGCCGTTGGAGAATAACCCCTTTAATGACATATAACTCGAGCATTATTCATTACGCGTTTTTCTTTTAGTCGAAATTGAGCAGTACTCTAACAGGATTCGACATTCATCATGTAACGTTTGAAAACGAGCTGGAAATAAGCCTTGCACATGCTGGCTCGATGAGATTTCAAATTCGTTTGTTCGTTGTTTCCCTCGTTCGTTCTTTCCTTTTTATGCATGTTTGTTTGTCTGTTTGTTTGTTTGTTTGTTTGTTTGTTTGTTTAATGCTTCTTTCCTTCACATGTTTGTTTCTTGGTTTGTTGGTTTGTTTGTTTGTTTGTTTGTTTAATGCTTCTTTCCTTCACGTGTTTGTTTCTTGGTTTGTCTTTCGTTTTCAACACAGTTTTGGCGTGAGAAAAAACGAATGTGGAAGGAGTTAAGACAGAAGATGACTAAAGTTTCAGGGTACATTTAATTGGTCATTGACTTTCTCTCCAAGTGGTGGCTCCTAAAGTTTTTGTTTGTCGTCGTATTTGCCTACTGAAAGACCATTGCAACAAAATTGTCAACAGATTTGTCTCTGAAAACACACGCCATAATTGAACTCTTAACTCGATGGCCTTGTTTGCGAGCGCTTAATTTAATTTAACGCTAGACACCTAAAACCGAACACTTATTGTTGCGGGAACTTGTAGTCAGGCGCTTGGCTAACCACCAAATCCGTATAGAGTACGTCCTTGGCGTTTGAGTGCGTAGACCACGTCCATGGCTGTCACTGTCTTTCTTTTGGCGTGCTCGGTGTAGGTCACAGCATCACGTATGACGTTCTCAAGGAAGACTTTCAGGACTCCGCGAGTCTCCTCGTAGATCAGACCAGAGATACGCTTCACCCCACCGCGGCGAGCTAGACGACGGATAGCTGGCTTGGTTATGCCCTGGATGTTGTCTCTTAAAATTTTGCGATGACGCTTAGCGCCGCCCTTCCCTAGACCTTTGCCTCCTTTACCGCGTCCAGACATGACTTGGTTTTAATAATCCAGTAGCGAAACTGCGAGTAATCAAAACTTGGTCAATTCGCTAGCGCCTTAAGTTGTCCAGCTGAACCTCTCGGGAAACATAACTTTCAAAACAAAGGAAAGGCGAACGCTTTGCCGACAGTCTCATTGATATTCAAGCTGGGCGTGTCTTTCCTTGGATGATTTACCAGCCCGTTAAGGAAAAGTGATACGTGAAATTCTCATTTCTTGTTGACAAAGTCAGGCTTTAACAGAAGAAGAACAATCAAAGTGCTTACAATTGCGTTATATTCCGCTCGCTACCAAGTTATTTTGAAATTTCAAGCAACGAGTTACCGAAGATCGAAAGGTCAGCCGCATCTCCTCACAACGGAAAAGCCAATTTTCTCACAGCCAATCAAATGCGTGATTAATCGGCCAATCAGATCACGGGCTATCGGTTATAAATAGATTTGGCTCAAAGGTGTCGAAACAAATCAAAACTTTTAGATCGCTTTCCCCCAGTGTCAGACTGAATTTTTCAATAAACAGATTCCCAATAAAAAGTGAACTTCTCTCTGGTTTGAACTTCTCTCTGGTTTGCGTTATCGTGAGTCGACTGTAAATTGTTGATTGAAAACGAATATGGAACCATATCATTGAAACGATCCGTTGTAATTGGATTTTTGCATATCTTTTTTAGGATCTATAAGCTATGTTTAGTTGTTAGATTGTTAAATGCTGGGAAGAATAAATATAACAAAGTTAATTGAAAACAGTATTGAGTGTTTCTTGGTTAATATAGGAGAGGACAGAGAGGTAGATACTGTTAATTAGCATGCAAACTGTCTTTCTAGGGCCCCGCCCACACGTATTTTCGAAAACGGAGATTTTTTCTCCGTATTTGAAAAATATCTGCGTCCAAACGGACCGTATTAAAATCGTATTTGCACGTCTACACGTATACGCAAAAACGATTCTAATACGCTAGACTTCACATATTGAGCATGCGCAGGTTACGAGCGCATGCTGCCTGTGATAAGCATAAGCCTACGAAAATCTTTCACTTCATCGTATTCGAAAACCATCGTTTTCTACCGTCCACGCGAATACGATAAAACTCCGTTTTTAAAAACCTACAGTCTGGAGAGCGCTTGCAAAAACCTCCGTATTTGTGGTCGAAAACGCTGTTTACGTGAGGACGTGAGGTGCAAATGGATACATGTGGACATGGCCTGGTTGGGGCGCCTCGGTTCAGCCTGCTCGGCTTCCAACTTTAATAAACAATTGGTTCATGCTTTAGCGTGCACTATCGAGTTTTAGAATAAATTTACCGTCGTCTATTGTGAATCCGTGAATTTGATTGGCTAT
>JAHPZR010034561.1:35000-46533 GCA_019787425.1 Platygyra sinensis
AAGGAACGACTGCATCAGCAAAAATATAAGCTTACATTTCTTCTTTCTTTTAAGCCTCTCTATTCTGTCCATTTATTGAGCCTATTTTACCAAATTACTGAAGTTCAGGTTATTTTTAAAAGCCATGCATGTATTCAAGTTTAGACGCGCAACTCATCAAATTTGAAACTAAGTGGAAAGGAAACGAAACCCACAAACCTGCTATTGAATAAGAGCATCTCAAACAGCTCAAAGTCAGGGGTGCTTTTTTGCTTTCTTATCCATTCTCGGTTTTAGGAAAGGTTTGGTTCCAAATGGGTCTTTCCTTTTGCCGTACAGGCAGTGAAGGACGAAGAGTTCAGCCAGCAAAAGCTGTAACCATGTACAGTTTGTTTTCAATTCTTCGGAAAACTGATCCAAATTTAAGCTTAACTAACTTTTGAGACTGAAACACTTTTTCCGACTGCAGTTTTCGTTTGTTGTCAGCAAGATATTTAGGTTAGGTGAGCAGTTTGCAAATTGAAGTTTGCCTGAGATCGAGAAAATGTAAACAATAAACTCGCCGCGATCCAAGAAAAATTTTGATGTGTCGCTTTGTCAGATTTTTGAATGAACATTTTCGCGCGGTCTGTAACGCTTTTGACTTCATGCTAAGCCGGACAAGATTCAATATATACCATCTTAAAAGCCTCAACATTGTAAAAGAAATGGTTTGCTTGCAGCGTGGACGTGCAACTATCGAGTAACGGATGCATTTGGAAGGTTTGCTAGGCACTCAAGAAGCTAAAGTCGCAATCGGCTATCGCCTCTTGCGACTCTGACGCTTCTTGCGTGCTTAGCAACCTTCCGCTTGCATCCATAAGTCGATAGTTTCTCGCTGCACGCTTACCATTTCTTAATGAAGACATGATGATAGATGCGAATGCAGCCATAACACTACTAGAAAAATAACCTGAAATTGTTAAGCGATGTATTGTTTTAAAATTTGAGTGCTTGGCATTAAAGGATTCTAGTCAGCCTCCGCCATTTTCGATGACATCGAAATTTTTGATATAGCATGGTGAAGCGAATTCTTGTTTTACTGTAAGCTGTGTTCCTGAAGGTATGTTTAATTGTCTTGAGTAGTTTCACAGTGCGTGATTTTTCTTCGTTTCGACAAGCTCCCAATAAAATATAATAGCCAAATTCTCTCATGTAAACAAAAACAAAGGTGTGGCTGACTAGGGCACTTCAATGTCCCCTTCATCATTGTGAGCAACGTTAGGGACCTTTATGCGATGGGAAGGCGACGACGGAAACGGTAGTGGACGGGGGAAACTTTAGTGTGTCTCTTTGTCTCGCCAAAGTTAAATTGTTTAAAGTTGTGTAATTTTGGCGTAGGACGACGACGTCAATAAGTTGAGCTTTATAAAAGCTTTTCACAAAACTAATGATGTTCCTTAAAGATAGCATAGAAATATAATCCTATTAAGCTTAAACGATGGTGAACAGACGGGGGACGCACGTTTAAATACAGAAAAAGACCAAAGAACGAGCGGCTTCGAAAGCAAAGTGCGACTCCATCAAGTTTTAGTGACTTTTTATTAATTGCTAAATAGCTGCGTGAAAATGTCTGCTCAATCAACTGAAATCTTATCCTTCACATGCGTATGTCAGAAAAGAAAATCAGTTTAGCCACTGTTGGCTAAACAGTGGAAGCCTACAAAATAAGAATTCGTGTAATGTTTCAGATATGTTTATGTTACAAAATACAAACTTACGGAAGTGAGAACTAAAAACATATCAGCAACACAAAGGGAATCTATTACAAAAGCTCATGTACAAATTCGAATTCATTTTTATTTACAAAGTAGAAAATTCACCTTTGGGGGCAAATAATAACGTGAAAATTTTATATCTTATTTAAAGAATGCATTGAAAAAGTCTTAAAAAGATAAAATTATAAAATAAGAGCTTGCAACAGTTTGAGAAAAGAAAAACATGCTTCAACGAACCAATTAGTTGTTCTTACAGAAGTAAAACTAACTGATTTATGATTCTGTTCGAGCTAGTCATTAGAGGGAAAAGGTTATAAAACCCGACAAAGATCTTTGTTGTATGTTTGTGTTCACTTTTTTGGCCTTGACCGTGTACAAAACAAAATAGTTGTTTTCTTCTCACTGGGGAGCTAGCTAATAGAAACGTGTTGGCTAAGTAATTCATGCGCAAAGCAGGAAAAAAAAGATTGTGCTCGGCCAAGGAGCCTCCAACATAAATCTAGCTATCGTTATTGACTCTTATGATGTCTGCCAGGTTTCATAACCATTTCTTCTCTCATGATCAGGTCCGTGTTAATATCAAGCTGCCTGCTAATAATTTACATCTTTAATTGTCGTCTTCGAGAAAGAGATTTTGATTGTGAAATATACAACACAACCAAGTATTTTGTCTCGTCAGTCCAAATCAGTTCACCTACTCATTCCCTATACGTTGATTGATTCTACAAAAAACAGCTTTTAAAAATAAAAAGCAATATAATTAATAGTATGTCAATAAAATAGTATCTAAATAAAATGGCATGTCATAAAAATATCATAAAAATGCGTCACCTTTTTGGTTTCCACCGACAGAGGTTTTAGATATGTAAACGTCTTTTGTACATACCGCAAAAATTCTAAAACGCTAACAATGTCACTGCAAATACAGCCTCTATCATGTTGTAGAAAGCTTTTAAATCGGAATAGTCAGTGAATTCCAAGTTGTAGACACGTTTGCTCGTTATGACGGATGCGACCTGCCCCAGGTTCCCACTTTGAAAAACTCCAACTCTACGCTTGCGACCGGCATGCTTAAGGGCACTGGAGACGAGTCTTCCTGGCTGTATCATGCGGAGGTCTGTTTCACGCAAGATAGAAAGAGCACACATCTCATTAGCTAAAATCATTTCCAAAAAAAAAGCGAATTTAATTTGGCAATCTGTTCAAAGCAACAACAAAGATTAATTACCTTTCAGATCAATTGTCTTTTTTGTTTTCTCGTACTCGTTTGTTTCGCCTTCCTCGGCTATTGATTTCAACTTCAGTTTAAAGGCAAATTCCTGGAAATGAAGCTCGCCAAAATGAGGCTTCTTGTTTCCTGAAATTAAAAGGTAAAAAGGAGTCGATAAAGCTTCGATAAAGAAAACAAAACAAGACAAAACAACGACAACAAGAAAAGAAACAAGCTAAAAATTTATTTGATCATACGGCAACTTTATGCAAATGACTTTTGTTCCTGATTATTGGCGTCGGAGGAATCCGCCGGCCATCTATTTGAAAGCGTCGGGAATGACCGAACACACTTCATTTTAAAGCTTGTCTCATATTCCATCAATTTTGAGTTTAATAACATCGCTTTGTCACTGAAACACATTACAACACCTTCCCTGGCCGCAAGGCGAAGAACCCTTCTGAGAGTATGCAAGGAATGCTTGGAAAATTACCCACTATTTTTCTGCCGTACTGACCGTGCGTCCTGTCATTTGAATAAATGTCGCCATTTTGAATTCTGTTGTTTCAGATAGCTCATCAAATAGCCATGGGATGCTTAGGGTACAAACACATACCAATTTGCTCCCCCTCTCCCTTGAGCATCCCATACCAGCTATTTGGAACAATAGAATTCAAATGGCCACGGTATCACCAAAAGGGTCCATTTCCTCTCACAAATGAATGTCAAAGTAATTTTAGAAAGATATACGATGAGAATGAAAACGAAAACCACTCGTTGATACATTATCTTAGATGTAAAATACCATTTTGCCGGTTGACATCAGAACTTGCAAAGAATCATCAGTCAATGCTTGACTATTCGTTTACTGGAACACAGTCAGAGCAAATTACCTCTTTTTGAATGAAGGAAAACCCTCACACCGTTGCAAAATTTCTCCACGGCTCGTCTTTGATGAAATGTTCTTGAAGGTCTGGGAAATTCCGGGAACAACATACGGTAGCTGAATCCGAGCGCTGTTGCTAGGATACTGCCTGTCACGTGAGCATGGGGTAGTTCACTTAAGGAGTAATGGTCTCCAGGGCAAACGAGTACTGTTGTTCCCCCATCTACCAGCTGGCCCCATACTTCCTCGACGCTACCTGATGAGCGAAGTCGAGTTGGCGAGTAGCGGGTGTTTTGGCATTTGAGAAAGGTAAGAGGACCTCGATAACGGACCTAATAAATTAGAAAGGTTAAAATTACTTTTCAGAACTTGAGAAGCTTAGTTTAAAACAATACATCTTCACATCTTGCTTATTAAATTTGTAATTCCATCCAATCAATGTCTTTGGAAATCACAATAGCTGTTGTATCTCTTTTACCTGAAATTACAATTCTACAATATACGTTTCTTACTTCAGGAGGCTGCCATTCGTGGTGTGTTCTACTTGCAATAGTTTGATCTTTCAGAAGGGACTCTCGGAGGGTCCTCAAATTGTGGGTGGTTAGTCCTTTCTCAAGGCTTCTTCTCTGTAATTCATCTATGGCCCCGTCTTGGTTGTGTTCCTCTCTCAGATGTCGGTATTCATCAGCTCCCATCTTAAGGGAATCTAGCGCCAACTTTTTCAAGAAGTTTTCAAATTGAAGCTGCAGTCATAAAAATAACTTCAATTGAAAAACGGTAGAAAACAACTAGACAAATAGTATCAGCGAAGGAAAAATGCGATATATATATATATTTTCACACAATCTTGGCTATTGGTTGGACGTTTCGTGAATTACTGCATATTGTATGTACACAATAATTTCTTCGCTTGATTCGCATCTTAAAACAATCATTCAATTTGGGAAAAGAAATTTGCAAATTAAGATTGGTATTGCTACGTCTTCCACGAACCTTAACATGTCGACGATGCGAATGTCCATCCTCCTGCATGGAAACTAGCCTAGTGCTGATCGTCTGTGAAAGTGGAGACCAGGGAAATGTGTCGATCATTGCTACAAATTCCACCCTCTGGTTATGCTCTGTCAACAAGGACGCCATTTCGTACGCAAGAAGGCCTCCGTACGAATATCCGCCAAGAAAGTACGGTCCATGGCGCTGCTCCTCGCTGATCAGTTGAACGTAATGGGAGGCAAGTTCACGTACTCCACCCCAGTCTTCACTCACTGTCGTTGGGTCAGTAAAGCCCAGTGCATAGAAGGATATCAATTCCTAGTGAGATGTGAATGTATAACATATTAGTTACAAGGATGTACCCTAAAATGGGTGAACATCTGGAATTTATGTTGAAAAGTCTTCGAATGGTGGAGGCTGGGAGGAAAATCTTGTTTACTGATATTCACACAAAAATAAAAACAAAATCAAAGCATCAGTGACATCAAGATTCTGCAACTACCAGTATATCAATTCTGAAAGTGAGGGAGCATATCGCTTACAAGAGACGAGCCAGAATTGTTTCTAACAAGCATCACAGACTTGCTAACAATTACAGTATTACGGACTTGGGAGACGTGGTGGCCACCATGGCCTAGGCATTAAGCAGTCCTGGTTCGAGCCTTGAAGAACTGGCAGAGTTATTGTATTTTAAAATATGTTCTTGGCAAATGGCCTCTCTCCAATCAGGGAGTTCAGCAGATGGGGTCAGAAAATATGGACCACTTGGCCGGATGCAGACTTCTTAGTTCATTTTATACACACACATATAATCCACCCAGTTGCAGAGGCCTTGGTAATCAATGAAACTTCCCAAAATATGTTTGTTTTGAAGATGGGCAACCTTGAAGATTAAAGTACTTTATATCCCCCAGTTACTTAAGACCTGAAAAATGAGACAGCATTAATTAACTTTCAAAGGACATATTCTTTTAATTTTGTCTCCGTTGTATCAATTACCTGTCCTTGAAAACCTGTAGAAATCGGCACTAGACTCATGGCATATCGATGTGACGGATGAACACAGAAAAACTTTATGGCTGAGCTCGCAGGAGTGTACAGCGGTACAACTTGTATTTTATTTGCTGGTGTAATTTTGGATTGAGATGTATTCGCCGTTGGTTGTTTCTGCGCAGGCCCTTCTTCTCGGTTTTCGTTTTTTCCAGGCTGCTCGCTAGATGGTTGCGAGTGTGACCCTTCTGCACCAAGTTTGACAGTAATGTCTTTGGCCATTTTTAGCGGAGTGGTATCAGGCTGCATAAAATAGAAAACCTGAAAGAAATTGAACTATATTTTGTTAGCTTTTCAATCTCCTACTACACTGGGCATTAAATATTCAGCTTGTAATTAAGTGCAATCGATTTACCGTTGCCTTTTACGTTTATGTTAATATTATACTGTCGATGGCATTTATTCCTTTATTGACTCAGTTTCAAAACTCAGACAGACCGTTTTGTTGTAAGTGTTTATTTTATAGTGTCACTGTGAAAACTTGGTGGTACTAAATACTCTGTGGTGATATTCTTGATTGAAGACTCCTTGTTAATTCTATCAATAGAAACGATAAAAGAGAAACTACTGCAGCATCACTCTTTGATTTTAAGAAACCCACCTCAAAACTGACTTGAAGATTGGATTCGAGCTGCATTTTCAAAGTCAGAGATGCGGTGGAATCGGCACCGTAGCTGTACAAGCTCTTGTTCAGATCCGTCTCGGAGGGCGAAGAAATTCCCGTCCATTCTGTAACTAAGATGGCAACATATTCATTAACAAGCTCTCCTCTCTTGTCTGCATCCTTCTCTAGGATAATCCTTTGCGCCAGAGATTCTGTCGACCTGGTCTGACTTTCGGGGGCACTGATTTCAACAGTGATGTCCGAGAGTCGGGAGGTCTTTCTCAGTCCAGGATTGCTTTTAATGAATCGAGGCCAGTCCGCATCAAACAGAGAGATTTGGCAGCGGCCTGGCTCCTCAGTTAGAACTTTGGCCATGTGCTTCACTCCTGTGAAAACAATCATAAATTAATTGGCACCCATGACCCAAACTATCCTCAAATAAGAACAAGTTAGAGTTTGATTACTTACTCACTTCTTACTTCCTTAGACCAAATCATTCATTTTGAAACCAAAAATAGGGAATAGTGGAACACGCCACCGATAATACCAGCAGTACTGAATCCTTAGTTTCGCGATGTTACAGAAATAGAAGTTATTATTACCGCTTTTACATTCTGGATGATTATAAGCAACTACAGTCTAGATGAGAGCAATTGCCTGTGTATACAAATAATCTTGTTAGGCGCATTTTATGGACCATCTTACCTTCCTTCGCATGTATGAAGCCTAAACCAGCCAAGGTCATCAGTTTGACGATACCAGTTTCTCGTTCCATTACCCCGGCTCCACTGATTGGTCCCCAGTTTATCGCCAGTCCGGGTAGACCGAGCACGTGTCTTCGGTACTGAGCAAGCGAGTCTTGAAAAGCATTACAGGCGGAATAAGACGATTGCCCCATGTTACCAACGATCGACGCCATGGATGAAAACATGACGAAGAAATCCAGATCCATTTCCAAGCTCATTTGGTGTAGCAAAAATGAACCTAACATGATTTGAAACATGTTATTGCTATGAGATAATAGACTAGGCAGAAAATTCTTGCTTGATAGCAAACTTTCAAGACGGTCACCCCGGTCACTATATAACTATGTTTATTACGTTCAACCTCTTGTTATACCAACCTTTGATCTTTGGGCCCATGACCTCGGTGAAGCTTTCAAAAGTTAGATCCTTGATAAATTCGTCTCTAAGAACCATGGCAGTATGTACAATTCCAGCCACACTTGGAAGAGACTGCAGCCGCTGTTTAAAGGCAGACATTTGGTTTTGGTTCGAAATGTCAACCTGCAATAAAAGTAAAGCAAGAATATTCTATTGATTGCAGTTAGTAAACAAGCAAGTATGAAACCTTAAACTACTGTAGGGATGACAAGTTGGTTATTTTATATTGTGGGGTGGAGAGGTTGAACTACACCACAAGGGACTACGGAGAAAGAAACCAGCTGGTTGCAGGAAGAGCATTTTGGAAGAAGGAACCTACACAAGCGTTTGGAATGCAGTGAACGTAACCAGATCTTCCACCCTGGCTCCTTAATTCTTATGCTATAGTGCAATGCCTTTTCAAATTTAGTTGTACAAACTTGTTACTATCGTCTCTTCCTGTCGAAAAAATTCATTTGAAAGCCTTAATTTATCTGTGTACAAGGTCGCCTCGTCACTATGCCAATAAAATAACTACCTGAAAGGTGTGGATCTTAGCGCCGGTGCCCCTCTCAATCTCTCGTAACTGCTGATACTTGTCTTCTGAGGGCTTGGAGCGAGCAATAAGCCCGAGAGATCTTGCTCCATTCTCTACCATCCAACGAGCAACTTCGAAACCAAATCCTCGCATTCCTCCAGCTACAAGGTAAGTTCTGTTTCCTTTCAAACCACACCCATCTAAGCCACGCGGAAGTACTGGTATATTTTGCAGGTGATTGTCTTCAAATGATGCATAAGAGTAAATTAGAAATGAAACGTCAGACAATGTCTTAACGTGGCATTTTGGAGTTGACTGGTTGTCGATAGACGTGTTAATTCCTTTGATTGACTTTGTCAAGTCCACAGTTTCGAGCTGCATTGAAAGAAGCTTTCCAAGTGCTCCTTTTTCTTCCAGCACTTTAATACTTTCTAGGCTGAGTTTCTCGAAAACCAAAGGAGATCGAAGAATGTGCGCTATGTCCTCTCTCTCATATTTGACACTTGTATTTGCTTGAAATACGACGTCACCGTGAAACTCAGAGCTCAGGATAATGATTCTTCCTCCTTGTTTAAGAGAACGACTACTTTTTTGAAGAGCATTTGGAGAAGGGGGATAGAAAAATACAACGGCATCGAAGGGGTCGTTGTAATCACTAATGACATTGGGGGAACTTTGACGCAACACACCTTCCGCACCCATTTCAAGCAGAAAAGATTTTGTAGACGTTTGACAAGTGTCGGGAATGGTGCAAAGTACTCTGTGACCAAGTGTTTTTGCGAGAACAACTGCTGCTGGTCCAGGACCCCGGTTAGCTTCATGTATCAGTAGTTTCTGATTTTGTCCTCCAGATACTGCTATTTGAAGAGCGTGAGATGCTATGGCTAAACAAGCAGGAATAAATGTGGCCTGTTCCTTTGTCAGGCTTTCTGGCTTTTTAAACGCGTCACTGACTTGGATAGACAGGGATTGAGAAATCCGTCTATTGGAAAGAACACCACACACCTCGTCGCCAATCTGGAAAGTGGACTCGCTCTTCTCTGGTAAAGCTGTCACCTTCCCAACGACGAACACGCATCCTTTTGACTTGGCTACATCAATCAGAGATTCAGAGGGTGTCCAACAATAAAGAAGGTCTATAGTCAGCTCAGAGGAGGATGGTTTCGACGAGCTTTGTTCACGCAGGCAGAGCTTTCCTGACGAAGGGATAGTTGATAGGTACAATGAATGTTTGTTCTTGGTCTCTTTCGTGCTAGTTATGGTAGTTTCGCTCTGGAGCGTTTGTAACCTTTGAAGGCGGTTAATGAATCGTTTGCACTCTCGAAAGGCTACCTCGTCTTCAATACTGTCACTTAGAATCTCATCAATGAAGGCATCTATTTCATCCTCATTCGCATTGCTGTCAAGGTCAATAGCTGTAACCCTGAGACTGAATTCTTCAAGGTTTGCTGTTCGTCGAAGACCCCAGACTGTAGACGCCCACGGCATGGATTTAGTTCCAGGAGACCTTTCGAAAGAGCTCAGCACCTGTGTAGACTTAGTTACGAGGAACAGCCGTGAATCAAGACACTCTTTCATCACCAGCAGCTTGATTAAGAAGACGGAACTGCTGAAAGCGATACTTTGAGCTTGATCAATCACATCGCAGTCGTCCAGTAGAAGAGTTGTTTCAACAGGCCACATGTTAATGACCCTAAGGTTAGATGAATCTTTTTTTTGTATGCCCGAAAAGACTGTCTCAATCACTTTTTGCACCTCGTTGTTGAAAGCCGCATCACTTGGTGGGTCAATTGTGATCACCTTGACTTTTGCAGCCTGAAGTCTTGAGATTAAGGTACTTGAGAAATGGGTGGAATCTTTCAACACTACACAAGTCAAACATTCCACACTTTCTTTTCGCTCTTCCGGTGCTAGCTCCTCTTCTTTCCAATTGACTTCATACGCAAGGTCAACGAAACCAAGTTGGCGTGGTGAGCTAGTCAACTCAGCGATACGAAACTCACACATGGTTAATAAAACGTTACCGGAAAGACTCATGAGGGAAACGTCAAATGCTTGCAGGCAGGCATGTTAAAGCAACTGTGAAACAAGTTCTTGAAGTAACACCCAACAATTTTCAAATGCTGTTTTAGCAAGACAGAGTATTCCGCCCGCCATCTCCTAAAGTAATCTGTTGCCGCTTTTCGTGTGACGTCATCATATTCCATATGAAAGGAGCTACGTCATGCCTTGCACATCTTAAAAAGTTAAGCTCAAATTTTACGAGTTCGTCGTTTACAATCCGTTTTAATCTTCTCCATCCTTAACCATCCTAGTTTCATCGTGGTTTTTTAATGTCTATTTGATGCTTTTCTTTCAGTTTTCAATTTTGTATGTGGCGAAATATTCAAAATAACGTGACAGAGCTCATTTATTTTCATCAGATATTGTTTCGGTCAAGGTTAATTTAAAATGAAGTCTTAGGTTAGCCGTTCACGGTGTCTAAAGTTAATCAGTCTGTGGAAGACGCAAAAAAACAAATTCTGGTTGCACAAAAATTAGGACAAGAGCAAGAAATCAACAGAACACTTGGTATGCAGGCCATTCAGCAGCAAGAATTGATACGCTTGTCAGCCTGCACTGATTTTCAAAGCATGTGCAGAATTGCTAACTTTCAAATTGGAACCAGTTAGAGGTAATTACCATTCTTGATCCTGATCAGATGAATGACAATGTTTAGGACCAATTTATAATGTCATAAATAGTTGAAGTGAATGAACATGTATTGTACTTTTACCATGTGGTATAAAGTGGTTGCTATGTTATAGTTTGTCTACGAAGGTTTATGGTATCCTTGGGTTTAATTTTTGTCAGTTTTGGAATATTTATGACATTTTTACATGTAGTATCCCGCAGGAGTAAAGAAATTGATATGACTACCTTGTCTTTATTGCCTTTTAGCCCAAAAAAAGCTTAGTCAATTTCTTATCTGAAAACCTCTTTTACAGATCACCTTTTTATGCAACCACTGACCACATCATGAAGTTTAATCAACCGATGACTGAGGATATAAGGAACAAAAAGTAAATGAAAATGAAATAAATAATGTGCTAAAATTCAATAATGAAAGAAAATCTGAGGCTTAATTGTAATTCAAAATAAAGACATCTGTGACACTAGAAGAGAATGCATATATAACTGGAAAGAAGACCTGCACAAGCCTTCATCTGCTATATGTATATCCTTATCCCTGTAGTCGTCTTGGGAGGATAGAACATCCATGGTTTTACAACAGCCAGGAGTGAGCTGGGCAGTGGTTGTTCAGTTGAAACCCAATAGATGACGCTCATGCACACAAGATATCCTCCAGTTGTTTCTTGGTCAGCCTCACTTGC
>JAHPZR010034566.1:0-32064 GCA_019787425.1 Platygyra sinensis
GGTGGTTAAGATAAACCTTGGACACTTGGTAAAAAGCGAATGGGAAGAAGAGTTATCGACGGCTGTCATGAGGCAATTTGGGCGAGATTGGACCGTTTTTGTGGAATTTACGGAGCTTCGAGTGCGGATCGTTGGGCCAGTGGGTCGCCTGCCTTGTGTTTTTCTTTAGGGGAAGCGAACCGCCAGAACCTAAAACTCGCCTAAATGGCTCTAAACCACCTCCAGGAACCCAGAGACATCGAAATAACGCAATGTAAACATAAGGTAAGCCATTTTATTGAAATTATTTTCCACAGGTAGCATTTAGAGCAATTTTCGAAGCATTCCCATACATTGTCTTATAAACGGCTAAATTCGTAACGCAATCGTCAACAGACTAATGTCACGTATTAATCGTATTCAACGTCTGGGCCGCCTGTGGTTTACTAAAGGTCAGTATCACTGTTAATCGTATTCATAACAAATTTCTTGATCGTGATTGGTTCTCTGCGCGCCTGTTTGTTTCGTAATCAGCGCGTGATCACGTGAGTGTCCAATTTGAACTTTTTGTAATGGATACCCACGTGATTTTCACTTCAATTACGCGCGCTTTACTGGCTTTTAACGCAATGTTACGCAGTTTTCAACACTTACGAAAAGCGCTACAGGTGTGTTCGCTCAAAAGAACTTCCCAAAAGACATTTCTATTTCCAAAATTTGTTATAGATACGATTAATTAGTAATTGAACGTCGGGTCGTGCAATTTGTAATAGTAACTGGACCAAGTGGAGTACAATTCATGGGGTAATCGCGCGAGCAATTTCAAAATCGGACAAGCGCGAAGCGCGAGGCCGATTACTCCCTGAAATGCACGACACGAATCTATAGCAAATTTTGGAATTAAAGATGTCTTTTAGGAAGTTCTTTTGAGCGAAAGTATCTGTAGCGCTTTTCAAAATTATTGAAAAATGTGCGAAACATTGCGAAAAAGAAACATTGCGAAAAAGAGCCATTAGCGCGCGTAATTGACGTGTAAATCACGTGGGTATCCAATTGCAAAAAGTTGAAATCGGACACCTGTAATTGGACACCCAAGTGATCGCGCGCCGATTACGTGACAGATAGGCAACAAATAAAGAAGCCTAAGCCGTGTATTACATTGTGATAAACACGACTGGCATTTGAGAACATGAGGGAAATTGTAGAAAACACGAGCCACAGGCGAGTGTTTTCTACATTCCGGATTTCCATACATTTCTTTGTAAATTTTTTTCGTTTTTAAATGCCTGTATCTCAGTCAAAACTAGCCTGATTAACACCAAACTTCGGGGTTTTATGAATCTCGGTGTGCTCTTTCTGACTATGGGGATCAATAGTTGCTAATCCCATAATTAACAGACTCGTACCTAGTCCCTCACGGTATGAAATCAGGCAATAGATACGATTACTTCCTGAATTGCACTCCACTCGGTCCAATTACTTAACAAATAAAGAAGCCTAAGCCGTGTATTACACTGTGATAAAACACGACTGGCATTTGAGAACACGAGGGAAATGTAGAAAACACGAACCACAGGCGAGTGTTTTCTACATTTCTCGAGTGTTCTCAAATGACTGGAGTGTTTTATCACGGTGTAATACACGGCTTAGGCTTCTTCATTTGATTTATGATATAGATTTTACGCGCGCTAAACTATAAAACACGCTTTTTATATGTTTTAAACTCTGATAAAACATAGGTTTTTGACCAATCAGAGCGCGCTCAGGGTCCTAGCTATGTTATAATATTACTTAGAGTACACAAGTTTTTGGGAAAGTATCATAAATACTACAACCATTCTCGTTAAAGAAAATAATAAGTTTTAATTTTTTCTTAAAACTCTATACAAAATTCAACATACAATATGTCTTGATTTTCAACAATAAAGCAAATAATATATACAAGCAAGAATCTTGAAGTTCTCTTTACATCGTGTTTGTGACTTGACGTTTCGTCAATAAAGCCTCTATAAGCTTCAACTGATGCTTGATGTGCTGAAAAGTAAGATAAAACAAACTGGTGGTTAAAGAAGTATCTATCAGTGTACATCGTCTACGTCGACAACGTCACGCACACTCGTCACGCAACCTTTTCCAGCACTGGACCAAGATTATAGAGCAAGTCAAAGAAACAAACAGACAAACAAATAAATAATCAAACACGGATAGACAGACAGACGCAGACTCGGAGACAGACAGACATACGGAAACAGTAACAAGAAAACGGAAGAAATTCTTGGAGCATTTTACAAAGTATTTAAACATTGGATCTTTTCTCACTCAAAACTGCAGTTAAACACAACGCAGAATTTGACAACAGATCAAGAGAATATCCCCGATCCTCTAATGATGATTTGGTGTTCAGGAGAACCCCAAAAAATCTGTGTCAGAATAAATTATGAATTACTGAATTACTAAAGAGATAAAAAACTTCCGGTTTAGAAGTTCTGGGCCGGGTTGTTCGAAAGTCGGTTAACGTTAACCCAGGATTACACGTTAACTGAGGCATTATTTTTTCATGTTTAAAAATGTTTTTCACCTCTAGCGTTTGATGTAGTTTGAGATTAATACAGCTCAAAACTGAAGGGCAAACAATATAAACAGATTACCTAACCAAAAAGTTACAAACTGGAATCACAGTCCTCGCTAACCCTGTCATGGGTTAGCTTAATCGGGCTTTGAACAACCCGGCCCAGTTGTTTTATATGGTAGACCGAGCTAGGAAGTTGGGCAAAATCGATTTTGGCTGCCCACAGCTAAAGATGATCAAACAAGAAACTATTTTACCTTATACTCGTGATAATCATTTTCCATTTCGCCTCTATCTTCTCTCTGCACTCGCCTGAGAGAGGAACATGATCACAATTAGAAATCAAACTTTTTCGTCTTGGCTTCTTTCGTGAGTCGTGTAACAAACATATTTTTGGGGGGTGTCAAACAAACGTCTGCAGGAAGCTTTTCAGTCTTTTAATCAAGGAAAAGTTGAATTTTCGTTTCACATGGAGTACTAAAGCTAGACCACAGACCCCATCAGATAGTTACAATGTGATCACTTACCGACCAGTTTGCTCGAAGAAGTCATCCTCAAATTTCTTGAGTTTTTTCCTCATTTTCTTTTTCTCTTTTCTCTTTAATTCTAGCTGTTCACACAACTCATCCCTACAGAGAGAAACACAATAAGGACGACAGGCGTAGATAACAAATCAGCAGTTTTATACTCTAACAAACGTTTTGGACAATCAATCTTCATTTCTGACTGAATCAGTTTTAGCGACTCGCAACACAGAGCAGATGTTGTGAGACAGACCCGTTACTCGCGACATAGAGTACATGTAGTCCATCTTTCGCTTAGTCCATCGCGCGTGACGCGAAAGAAAACCGCAAAAAAAGGGGGACGGAAGTGCGATGTCGCGCGGCCATTTTTTCGTGCAGTTTTCTTTCGCGTCACGCACGACGGGCCAAGCGAAAGACCGAAAAGAGGGACTACTCGAAGTCTACTGTAACTGGGCACAGAGAAAACTTGAATACAGGATCTCTAGATTTCAAGTCAAACGCTCTCACTACACGGTCACGCAACCTTCACTACTTGCTCATTCTACTAACGTCCTTGTCATTATCTGTCCCCTTCGCAGTCATTAAAATCCCATCACGCAATACTTAGCTTCTTTTCTGAATGGTGGTGTTGCGTGACGATCTAAAAACGACTGCGAAAGGAGAACAGTGTCAAGGACAACGATTTCCACTTGCCGGGACATCTCATGGAATTTGGCGTCTTCTCTCAGTTGAGCGGAGTCACTAAGGTTTAGGGTGTCTTGTATTGTGTCACCAAAAGCTTCATCGTCTACATCTAAAGTGTCTGTGTAGGACATATTACCAGTGCTGCGTCTCCGGGGCGAGTCCTGAAAACGAGCACATTTCAATGTAATATTCTATTTGACAACTGAGCACTAGTTTTCAAGCTAATCATCGTGACAAGCTACTTCCCCGTCACGCAACCATTCTTAAGTCACACAAAACGTGAACAAGATACAGTACAAATGTGGACATTACCCTTCCAGTGATGGGCAGCGACTGGGTTAGTGCCCTGGCAGGGGATCCACCGCTGCCGCTTGGCGAGTGCAACGGAGCATCTTCATGGATAGGAGCCAGGTCGGACACCAGTCTATCAATTGAACTAGTCCTTGGACGGTTCCCTCCTGGGATCTTCACGGGCGATTCTGTTACAGCTGCGGCAAGTTTGCGTTTGATTGTACGATACCTGAAAAATACAAAAATTTAAATACCAAGACAATATTCAGAGGTGAAAAGCAACGGAAACCTCAAACTTGAAAGTGTAACACGAGACTTTCTCTCCGTATTCACGTGTCAGAAGATGTTACGTTATCGATCAGCTTTATTTACATTCTAAACAAACTATGACCTTCAAAGCTTAGCGTTTCTCATTAAGAGCGGTTTTCAGGGGTTTTCAATGGAGTGTCGTAAAAAGACCCAAATCACTTACTTACCAATTAGACCTCTCAGCCAATCTCAAAGCCTAGTAAAACCAAAGCCAAAAGTAAATGCTCATTACCTTCGACACTCAAGACCATTCAACTGAAAACCGCTCTTTGCTCTTCACCAAAACCGAAACCATTTTCAACAGCATCTCACCGCAAACGAAAGGAAATCGCCCCTAAGCGCGGGAAAACGTACGTGACCAGGTTGCGAGTTGTTTCTTATCCGTCTAACTGGTTATATACGAGAGGCGACATTCCTACACCATATTTTAAACTAAAAAGCACTCTAACGTAACAGAAAAGAAGTGGAAAATTTCTTCTCTAACACTAAACCTGCTCCACTCCACCCTAGAAAGCACTTTGTCTTGTTGTTACGAACACGTCAAGAGCACTGCCATGTGTACATTATTACCATAAGCATCACTTGACCACCGTGCACTACAGACACAACATGTGATCAATTTGGATAAATAAGAAGTGACCTACATTCTAGCTGTCACGTAATGGTTTCTCGGTCACGCAATGTACCGTTATTACTGTACTAACCTGTCGTACAAAGGCCTCATGAGGTCCTTGTCCTTTTTAGTGTTCGGACGACCAAACAAGCTCTCGTGCTGCAGCAGCGCCTTCTGCACAGCTACCTTCTCGTCCTGAAGCTGCTCCCTCTCCATCTGCTCCACCTCCTCTGGCCTGCCAGCTTCCTCTCTCTTCTCCTCGAGCTTGTCCAGTAAACTCTCTAGAGAGTGTTCAATACTTGCGGGTGTTGTGGTTAACAGAGGTTCACTGTTACTGCTTTTCATACCCTGTCCACTCATAGGGGGCACAGTTTCGTTTAGACGTTCAGCTTCGTACTTCGCGCGTTCTTTGAGTTCTTTCAACTGCTTTCTTGCTCGGCCCAGTTCTGACACGTATTTTTTGATAGGTGCTTTTTCGCTTTGCGACGGTCGCCGCGCGTGTTCATCTTCGAAAGCGTCTTCAAAATCGCGGATTTTCTTTTTGAGTTGACTGATTGTTTTAGTGAGTTGTTTTACTGTCTGTTCACCCTTGGGAGACGACTCCATCCTGTCAAGAAAGAAAGAAACAGTCATACACTTGCTTTTATATTTATTAAAGTATTACTGCTTAAAACAAAGAATGTCTGCAACACAACATATCTTAACTCATCTTCTTTGCTATAACATATTCACTGGCCCATTGGCCAGACAGGAAAACATTTCAATCTCGTTGCCTTTAACTTGTGTTTGACAACACTACGCTAAATATTCTGATATTTGTTCGCTTTCTGTCGCTCATCCATCAACTAATGTTAAAGTCGGTAACCAACCTTCTTTCAAACCATGAATGCTCAATCTGTTCATGTGGCGGGGACGGGGGACACTCGTAACCAGTGGTCCGGGTATCAATAGTAAGGGGCCGAGAACGAGGGGACAATAATGCTTCGTCTGTACCGAACCTTTCGTATCGTTCCCTGGGTGACAGCTGAATTTCATCCGCTACATCGTGTTGCTGCAGTTTGTAGAGCTCTAGCGGAGGCACGATGGGTGCACCATGATGCTTTTTCTTGTACTGTTGTGTGATGAGATCTTTTCTGGACCTCGAGGGTGACGAATCAACTTCATCAATTTCGCTGTGCTGTAAGACAAGAAAGAAATCTTACTGACGTTCTCGGCGAGGGTCTGAGACCAACGAAGAGGAGTGCAACCTTCCTTTCCGATTCTTGTTGACCAATCAGAAATTTACACGTTCGTTCAAGAACACACGGAGAGATGCTAGGTAACGCTGACGTCAGAAGGGGACGTCACGCTACTAGGCAACAACTGTCACGCAAAGCTCACATTAAAATTCTCGGAGATAAGATTTCAAGCACAGAAGGCTGTTGTTGTTTTGAAAGTCCTAGGCAAGGGATGTTTAGCAATACTCACATCTTGCTTGGTTGATGAAGATGGAGACTGAATTCTTGACGACCTTACAGATCTGTGTGATCTGGGTGGTGTTGTTGACACTACATCTTTGCTCTTTGCCTCGTCAACTAAAGGATGTACCAAAGATTTGCTTTGTCTCTGCCTAATGCCCTGCGGAACACCCATTACAAGGTTACATTGATACATCACAGACTCACCAACCTCAAGAAGGCAATCTAAAGTGGCACTGTTTATTTTGCTGCATTCAAACCAATCGAGAATAACCTTCCTGTGGCACTGTACCTGTTAAGTGGTATTCGTTTTTCGACTTTGAATTTGCACTCTTGGGAGATAAATTATACTAAACATTTATACCACGTCATACAAAATACACCCAATCAGAATACAGGATGTATATTAAATGGTATTGCACTTTTCATGTGCTGCG
This sequence comes from Platygyra sinensis, assembly GCA_019787425.1. Taxonomy (NCBI): domain Eukaryota; kingdom Metazoa; phylum Cnidaria; class Anthozoa; order Scleractinia; family Merulinidae; genus Platygyra; species Platygyra sinensis. The sequence continues at coordinate 6,864 of JAHPZR010034566.1, forward strand.
CTTATGTCGCGCCGATTGTGCAGGGCCACTGGTTTCTCCCAGGTTGTGGCATGAAATAGCTATACATTGCTTTCTAGAGGTATCCCATGAAAACATCCCCGGGGAAAATCCCACTTGACACTTGTATTTTCTTGGTATATGTGCACTGGCCTAAAGGTAGTGTATAAATCAAGAAAAAAAAGAGCGACAAGTGGGATATTTTCAATGTATATCATTTGAAAGCATTGCATGACTACTTACATTTTTGCACATAATGAATCAGGTGTAAAACAACCTCACAAAATAATTAATGTAATGCAGAAACCCAGAATTCGCAACACAAACTTGCTCCTTCAAAAACTAATATGCAGTTAAAAAGATGACCAAACTAAATGAAAATTGTTTCAAAAGCAGCAGCATTAGACTGTCTTGCCATGGGCGTTACTTCGATTATGACTTACCTTTTTCTCATTCTTTATTGACGACAGATTTTAATGTATTGTACAGGGGATTTACCTTGTCTAATTCTTCTTCGCTGTTTGTGAAAATCTCGCTTGTTTCGTGTCTTTTCTTTAAGCTCTGGTCTCCGCCTGTTTTTTGGAGGAGGAGCTCTGTCCCGGGTCAGAGAGCCAAGAACCTCAGAGTTTCTCTTTACCCTGAACAGTAAGTCCCCTGAACTCGTACTTATTATCTCCTCTTTATCATCCTGAATTTAACACACAAATGAAATGAATAATCTTGTGGTATCCTGTAATGAGAAAAGAGGCAGGGAAAGGAAACAAAAGGTCGTAAAAAACGACAAAGATACTCAAACAGTCCTGACAACACTACAATTTTCTCAAAGTGGTAAAAATAAGTCTGGAACAAAAGTTATGTTTAATGGTACAAACCTGTGACAGCTTCCTCTAAATTAAGCTAAAGCTTTAGTCAGAAAGTTGTATATTACTAATAAATGTCTATTGCTAGCCTGTTTTCAGTTCAAGCAACTGTTCAGTTTATTCTTAATTGGTTATTGAAGGAATGGATACTCCAAAATATGGGGAGACACTTTGTGACACATAAACAGGTACAACCACATAACCGACATCCTATTTAGGCAGAGAATAACTGCTGGGTCAGGCACTGATCTCTAGTGATTAGGTCTAAGTGCTGGCTCGAAATGGTAAGCCTTCATAAATTGTTTTGGTTACACCATAATTAAACTTGGTAAACCTTACCATATTTTGGAGTATCCATTCTAATCACAACCATTCTAAATTACACAGCACATACGCTAGTCTCTTTCATAATCATAATAATGTAAAACCTCACCTTGAACCTTTCAAATTGCTCTTGCGAATCTCTTTTCTGAGGATATGTTGAGCTCAAGATGTGGTTACTGTTCTTGTCCTTTGAAAGAAAAGTAGATGGAACTTTTGAGAACCAAGACTAAAACTCTAATCAACACACAAGATCAAAACATGGTTTACCTAATTATTCAGTCAGGGGTGGAAGCTCTGTTTGAGATTCACTACTCTAGGGTTACATTCCACTCAATAATGCACAGGTTTATATCGGAAAATTTGTAGATGACTATGTGCATTACTCGGCAAACAAATTACAATACTCAAAAATAAAAAAAGCTACTTTAAGACGCTAAAATCTGTTAATTGCCAAATAAAGAAGCCAAAGCCAAGAATTCTTCTGCCATAAAACATGACTGTCATTACAGAATCCAAATGTTCTTGAAACACTGTTTAGTTAACAGTTGTCGTTGACAGTGTACACATTTGTGAAAGATGAATTAATCTACATGAGTCCCTGACAGGAATCGAACCAATGACCTTCTGAACACTGGGCAGGTGCTCTATCCACCGAGCTACCAGAACTCATGGAGAGCAAGGTCATTTTACTGAGTTCATATGTGACAGGTGTCCTGCATACTGCTATGATCAGCACTGCCGAAGTCATAATGAGTAGTGATAAGTGAATAAAGATGATGAATTTTGAGCTCGGTAATTAATTGTGAAAGATATATTCATCTACATGACACGAGTGTGAGACAAAAGTGTACAAAAGTGTACAGTGTACAGTTTTGTACAGTTAATTTTGCATATGAGCAAAGTGGCCCATTAGGACAGAGCTTATCCTGGTTTCCATAGCATAAAGCGACTAGGAATATCTTACTACCCACTGGATGGGATGTTAATCCATCAAAGGGTTATCTCCAGTATCAAATTTGTTGTTAACCATTTATACAGGTACACCTGGGTGGAGAGAGGCATTGTGAGAGTACAGTGTCTTGCCCATTAGAACACAACAAAATGCCCCTGTCCAGGGCTTGAAGCCAATCAATCAATCAATCAATCAATCAATCAATCAATCAATCAATCAATCAATCAATCAAGCAAGCAAGCAAGGAAGCAAGCAAGCAAGCAAGCAATCAATCAGCCAATCAGAATTAGATTGAGTGAAACAAGTGTACATTACGGCAAGTGTACATTATGGAAAGCACATGTAATAATCTAAAGTCAGATGCACTTACCACCCCAATAACCATGCCTTTCTTTTCAAATATTTCAAATCCTTCAGATTTGGGCCTCTTCTTTAGAGGTTTCACTAGGTTTTCTTTCTCAAGTTGTCTGTTGTCCTGTTCTCCTGATTCAATAGTCTCCAGTTCTTCAACTGCTTCCTTTACAGACATCTTTCCCTTACTACTGTTTTCAACTGTATCATTGATATCTGCAAAGGTTAGAAATGCAAGCATTTGATTGCTTAAATGCACATGTACTTTGTGACTTTTAAGAGTCTCAACAAAAACCTGTGAAAAAATGTAATGAACTTCTTGAATCAGATGTCTCACTCACTTATTGTAAGCCTTACAAGCTCTTGATAAAGTATTGATATTCACCAGTGTAGAATTACACTGCACGAGTACAACAACCTAAAAGTTTCTAGTTGTAAATTGGTCATGACTGTGTGCTATAACTCTGCCAATTCACAAACCTGATGTCTCTTTCTGAGTTTTACCATATCTTCTCCTCCTTCTTCTTTGTTTGCCAGTATCTTCTTCACTGTAGTTACGGTTTGGCAATGGCGGACCTGTTTGTGTTTAAAGCAAAATTCTAATGACAAGAGTTGGGATTTGTTCAAAAGACCTTTTTTGGGGGAAAGGGAAGACTTTTTTTAGGAGGTAAGGAGGGATAGGTCCGGGGAAAAGGGGGGGGGGGGGGATGTGGGGGTGGTTACTCCTATAAACAAATGATGTACCTGTTGGGGGTTGTTATGTCTTAGAGTGTTCAGCCTCAAAATGTCCACATTAGGAGCTTTTGCCGTGCTTTTTAGGATATCGGGTGGAGTCATTTCAAGCCACTCCCACAAAACAAGATCTAAGTACCTCTAGGGGATTTTTTACAGTCTTTCCCGACAGAGAGGTTCTTGTAGAAGGGAGTGCCAGCTTGTTTTGTGTGAACTGGTGACTAACCACGCTGCGGTTTGGCAGTTATGTTTTGCGGCTTCATTTCACATCTGATTGGTGGTGAAACAATTAACATTTTAGAAATTTTCTCTGGTGTTCATGGTTTTAGGGCAAAGACTGTAAAAATATCGGAGTTCATGGCCCTTTCTGTCGAGTAATATAAATATACAATCTTAACTTGCATGACCAACATTGTTCACAGACAATACAGAGCATGAAAGTACTTTAAAATGTTACGAAAAACTTGACGCAACATTTTCAAAACCTGTGTTTCACGTGCAGTAACATTCAGGCAGAGCTGTCAAAATTTGACATGTTTGCACTCTAAGCGTAAATAAGTTTAATTAAAAAATGCGACAAACTTGAATGTTTTAGGCGTAGAACAATGTGGAAAAAAGTTGGCCATTCATGGTAGCTCAAAATGGTACTAGGTGCATATGGTAACAGGCATCAAACTTCTTGCATTATGTACAGCCAGCTGTAAGGGGGTGGGGGAGGGGGGGACATACCTTCATCACCAGATTCTGGTGAGTGTGGGCTGTTTTCATCTGTAGATGTCAGGTCAGGTCCAAACAAGTGTTCTTTGATAGTGTCATTGATTACTTTCTGTACAATCCTACAGGAATCATCAAAATAAAAAAAAATGTTTAGTAATAGGTGTTAGTGTACACAGGGCTGTCATTAGTAGCCGACAGTCAGCGATTATTGCCGGTTACTCTGACGAAAATCGCCGGCTACTTCACTCACAAAATGAACCCGAAAGTTAGATACCGAACCAACTGACCAGCAGATTCATATCTTTGATAGATTTAGTGAAAAGTAAAGCATCTTAATCCGGCTTTTCTTCCAAGAAAAACATTGACAAAGTAGGTTTCTCAATAAAAATAAGTCCGTGCTGCGTACTGAGTAGTTACCAGGACTCCTCCCTGCTGTTACATAACATTTCAGTGTGACATTGACTGTGAAGAGAATTCGCAGAGAATTCGCTTGAGATTTTTTTCACCATTGTTTTTAAGACGCCAAAACATAAGTGTTCAACATTTTAACACTTGAACCTTAAGGTTGGCTAAAAGTGTCATTTCCTTGGTACAAGACAACTTGATATGATTAATTAACATTTTGGGAGACTCATTGAACCGGAATGGCCTTTGCCTGGTAGCACAGCAGGATAAAACAGATGTCGTTGTTACCAGAAGTTACTGGACTTCCCAGCTATTAGTAATTTCAGCCGGTTTCTCGCCAAAACAGGAACATTTTAGTAATATTTTAGGTGAAATTTGTCCATAGCTATTTGAAAGCTGTTTATAGAACATTCAATCACTTATGCCGTGTTGGCACTTACACGTTTCTGCGATTTTGTTGGTTACAATGTAGGTGAACTTTTTGTGTGTGTATTAGGCTTCTGTTACCCTAGCAGGCGCAGGAAGAGCTTACTGCAAATGTAGACTTAATAAAAGGTTTTTGCTCTTGATTGTGATTGTCTTTCTGGTGGGAAATACTTCTTGAAAACCCTGAAAAGGGCTTTTGCAAGACTCTCTGATTTCTAAATTTTCTTGGGGGGTTCCTACTATTTTTTTTATCAGTCATCCAGTTCAACACTTATTGAGAATAAATAAATGAAACAACTGAATAATCATTAATAGTGCTGTTCTTTTCAGGAAGTGAAACTTGTTAAAAATTCTCCTAGGGAAGGCAATTTTTGGCAATGTCAAAGCGTTAAATTAATTTTGCTTCCGGGGTTTGCCCCCTGGACCCCCCACGGGGCTCTGCCCCTGTACCCACTGGGGGCGTCAGCCGTCCCCAGCCCCCTCACTTGTGTGGGGGCCTGTGGGCTCCATAGCCGTCTACTTTCAAAATGCCACCGTCTACTTCAAATCTTATTGACAGCCCTGTGTACATTAACTACTCATAACGTCAATCCAGTATCTCTGAGTTTGTCTACTGTAGCTCGTGGATTGATCGATTGATCTCCTTGGAAATATATTCTGTTGCATTGCTCACTGCTTATCTCATAAGCACATAAAATTATGTAAAACAAAAAAATTGGAGCAGGGGCCTGGGCACTGAGCTGTTTTCCTAGGCAAAACACCTAGAACTCAGGTGTATAAATTCAATGCTAATGAAGTTACCCAACAATACCATATTTACTCATGTATAAGTCGAACTCGTGTATAAGTCGACCCCCATTTTCAAGTTAAAAAATCGGATTTTTCATCATTTCTGGTTAAGAAGTAAAATTTAGACCGAGGAAATTTCTCAAAACATCAATCTTTTCTTCCTAAGAATGTATTAAAAACACGGTGAATTAAAAAAAGCTGAGGAAAATGTACCCGTAATCGTACGCTGTGAAGTTTACCAGGACTTGTATATATCTTCACAACTTAAGCATATACGATCTCTTCGATTTACTAGAGAAGTATTTTATGATATTTGGGATTATATCGCATTGCATTCAACTAACCTTGATCTCAATGTTGAGTTTGAAAGGAGATTTAGATAAGAAGACCAAAGGAACGCCGAAGAACTTCGAAGAATCGCTCGATGAAAACACCGCCATCTTGGAAAACTTGGTAACCAAACTATGCATTTGAGGAGTACTGGAAACTAACGTAACTCCACGTACTTTCCGAAGTTTGCGCGTGCAAAGCAATAGCGTAAAAATAAAGAAAGAAAAGGGTAGGGCAGGGAATAAATAAAGAGAATAAATAAAGACACAATAAATTTGTTGTTGGTCATTGACTTTTGTTAACTTGGTGGCTCCTAAAGGAGCCGTTTGTAGAGTAAGAAAAGTTTCTGCTCAGTCGAAGCCAGCAAAGTCTTCATCATCGCTGTCGCCAAACAAGTTCTGCCACTCTTATGATGTTAGGTGGTCTGCATACACCCTGTCATCTTCATCCTCGTCATCAACTGGAGTGGTTGGTACATCTTCAGCTTCTTCCCACAGAATTTCATCTTCTGTGCCATCCATCGAATTGGAAATGCTGCACTTCTTAAAGGATCAGGCTACCATTTCGGCCGGAAGACTACGCCAGGCATCCAACACCCACGAACATACAGTGGGAAGCGATGCCGCTCTCATGTTTCCAGCAGGCGTGAAACTCTTCTGGCCTTCAATCATGCAGTTGTTCCATCGTTCACGGAGACGATCTTTGAAAGGCTTGTTTAGGGAAACATCTAGTGGTTGAAGAATGCTGGTTAAACCACCTGGGATTACAGCAATGTCGATCTTTGTTTGGCGTACTGCTCACTTCACCGAGTCAACGAGATGAGCTTGGAAGCAGTCCCAAACAAGGAGACTTTTCTTTCTCAGAAGACCCACAGCTTCATTCCAGCTTCATCCATCCACCCCTTTGGATGACAGTGTACGAGGACTCCAGGAGGAAAGTTCTCTTTTGGTAAGGTCTTTCGTTTGAAGATCACCATGGGCTTCAGCTTCGTTCTGTCTGCCAGGCATGCAAGTACAACAGTGAAACGCAATTTCTCGTGTCCAGTTGTGTTGACCAACACAGTTTTTGCACCTTTCTCATTCACAGTTCTGGCTGATGGCATGTCAAACCAGACAGGTGTTTCATCCATGTTCCCGATGTGAACAAGGTCATAGTTTTCCTTCCTTCTGCTCTTGATTACGAAGCTGCGGAAGTTTGTGATCTTCTGGTCAAGATCTTCCGGAAGCTTTTGGGCGATCTTTGTCTTCTGTCGAAGAGCAAGATTCTTCCGTTGAAGGAACTTCGTACACCAGCAGTTGGAAGCCAGGAACCTGGTTATCTGCAATTCAGCAGCCATTGCCTTCACCTTGATAATTATCAGGTTGCGGGTGACGATGTAGCCACTCTGCCTTTGCTCTTCAATCCATTGGAGAAGCTTGTCTTCTAACTCGGGCCACTGGCACGATTTCCCCCGGTTGCTGCATTTGTTCTTTGGCATGCACTTTAGTTTCTCGACTTGCTTTCGCGAGTAGCGAACCAACTTTTCGTTGACGCAGAATTCCCGGTCTGCTGCACAGTTGTTTGACTCCTGTGCGACCTTGACGACTTGCAACTTAAACTTAGCGGAATATTTCATACGTTTTGAAGACATCTTCTTAAACTCGTGACTGGTGAGAAGCAACGTGGTCAAGACCTTGTTAAGAATAACCTAAAACACTTACAAGGGTTTGTTTTCTAGTTAACCTGTGGTTGCAATGTAATTGGTTGATTTCTGGTTGCTAACAACAAGACCACGCAAGCAACAGCATTTGCCAGGTCACTTAGCTACAGTCATCGTTCAATGAAAACGAAAGTTCAGCACCGTAAACAGCAGCGAAGCTCTAAGAAAAATGGCTGCTCCACAGATCAAAAGACACAATAGAAACCATCTCTAGTAGGTTTTAGTTTAAACCATTTAACAGTTGTTTCTTCATACTTTTTTGTTGACAAAGAATGCGCCGAAAACTGACGAAATTCAAGAACAATTAGAACTGGTTTTCCTAATGCACTTCAGGCAATTGTCATGCTAATTTCTTGGATTGCTTGGCCAGGTACGTGTGTCTGACTCATGTATAAGTTGAGGGCGATTTTTTTGGGCTGAATTTTGGTAATAAAAGCTTGACTTATACACGAGTAAATACGGTAGACTAGTGATCCTAGCGTGGGCAGGGGGTGTTGGAATATGCCTAGTCACTTTGATCATACTTTGAAAAACAGCAATATGTGCTCACTTGATGGGCCACTAACTTACCATACGTGATACCCTACAGTATTGTTCTTTTTAATCCACTTGCAGAGCAAATTACATAATGACCAAATTACAATACATGTACTCCTCCATATAGTACTTACTCTTTTCCAGCAGGTGGCTTGGGAGATTCTAGAGTGGGGCTTGAATCACTGTAAAGACACAATAATATAACAGTCACATTTACATATACATGTAAATCCACTCATACAGCACCCACTTTTCTGAGTAAAATTAAATGTGGTACTAATAGTCAGAGCGATCAAAACTACCACAAAACACACAAATGTGATTGGCTGTGCACAAGCTTGTTTTTAACCTAAGCAGTACAGTTCATGCATCATACCTGTAGAGAGTGTAGCTGGCCAGACAGTATGTATCTTATTTCTTTCATTTTTACAACAACTGCAGAAACTCTCACACTCTCATTGGCTAATTTCATCATCAATAAGTGGATAGACTAATGAATTTATAATTTATGCAAATGATGCAGTGAGCAAGAGCAGACAATTTGACAACTTATTGACGTAAAAGACGGTTATGGCCTCATGGCTCCACAGGTACATGTGTACTTTGACAACATTATGACAAAATTCGCGATCAGCAACAGGACAGATGGATGCATAACTGATGTCAATTTGTTAATTTGCACCTGCCATTCCTTGGACTTATATAGTTGTTCTTTTTCTGTGCATCTTGGTCAAATTAAACCCAACTGCTAAAATCTTAAACCTTAATTGAATTTGACTGTAATAATTAACCACATGACCATGGGTAAAGCACAGCTCTCCCTTCACTCATGTATTTTAAGCCAGTGAACAGAAACAGGCTCCCACATGGCTGTCATCTCAAATGAAACCTTCAAAGCATAATATCTGATGTTTTATATGATATAACTATGGTGCACATATGCGTGTGCAAAAAAACAGCTCTTTTCATGGTGATAGTAATGAAGATTTGTAAATGAGTCCTACTGTATGATGTACTGCTCAAAGCTGTAACCTAAATTTGCAATTACCGGTACTTAGGTGCATAATGTCAACAAACACATGCTGATGAAGTTTAAATTTGGAAGTGATCATGAGAATTAGCTACCAGGGTCCAAAATTGCAACCAGCTGGTTGCCAATTGATGCAGCAAGTTTTAAATTGAGTGTTGGCGATCGGAATATTCAGGCTACTTGCCATAAGGCTGACACTTCCTGCCGTAAAATGTCTGCTCTTCATCTAATTCTAAGTCTATATGATCAAATGGGTCACTATAATGTCAAAAAACATGCTCTAAATTCTGCCCAGAAGAGACACAGGAAGACTTTGTCCCTCTTATTTCCTCAGGATATACAAAACAGTGCTATGTTTAAACACTAAATATATATAAATTGAACTGGTTGGTGAAATTGTACTGAACTATTCATTATATGAAAGCTGTACTTCGTCACAAGATCATAACATTAAGAGAAAATAGAATTTACAAAACAGCCACTGAAATACTGACAATAATTCTATTATGAATGTATTGTGGAAGGGGCCAATTCAGCTTAAAATGAATTATGTTTCTAAGGCTAGTAAAGAAAAAATGTGCTGCATTTTACATGCAGATCACGTGAAATTTTAGCCCTGAGATTTGAAAAAATGGATGTAATGCAAAAACATCTATTTATAATAAAATGTGCCTTGTGGGATGACAATTAAGATTATTCAATGTTTTGATTAAAATATTACCAAAGTTGTAAATTCTACTGAGCTGCTGCACAAGTATAGCAATAAATGAGAGCTCACTTGGAGCTCAAAGTGTGAAAAAGGTGTTAGCTTTCAATGATGATTAAATTCTTGCCTACTAATAAGCCACATTCAGAGTTTAACCTTTAAAATGTGTGAGATAAATGTACGAACAAAGAACGACAAAGAATAGAAACACTAACTGATCACAAAGGAATTACTCAACGGCTGACAGGAGAAGAACACGAAGTTGAAAGAGACATACATGTATATATATATGTATCCTCTACACAGAACACAACCTTCAGATAAAAAGCATCTAGTTCACTCCAGCAAATGCAGGTATCCATTTCAATGCACCCACATCCATTTTAAACAAATGCACATGAGATCTTCTAGACGATAGCTTTTGAAATTTACATTGCACATACCTTTGATGAGTATTCCATGAAGGTGAAACAGACCTCATGTACATATCCAGGTCTTCTGTGGGTGATGGAATACTACAAGAAAAATTATAATAACAGAAAATAGTTAGACAAATGCAAATGTGAGCCCAGATAAAATTAGTTATAAATGCAATAAAGATAAAATTCAGAGCAATCAATAATGGCCTAAAACAGCACCTGCTAGGTGTATTGAATTTTCATCCCTACATTATGTTATTTAAATTATTTATGAAAGAAAATGATGGTCAGGTTATGCATCAAATCCATAATTGTATTCCCAAAAGAATCCACTACAACTGGGCAGAACAAGCTTGTGACTTGACAAAGACCACTTTTACGCAAATACAGGCAACCCAATTATTTACATTAATTTATTAAGGAAATCAATTTCAGACTGGGGTGTGATACATAACCGCCGACACCTTCCAAACTAGCCGCATTTTCTGGCAGAAATTCAAAACAATCCAATTTAATAATGGAACTTCCTTGCACAAACAATTCAAAACTCTCAGACATTATGGCTGCACTAAGCCGCCCACAATACACACAAACATTAACTGCAGTTACTCCTGTCAGTGAATCAGCCCATCTGCTAGCTAGCCATCTACATAAATTAAGTGCAACTTGCATTTAAAAAAAAAGATATTAACAAAAACATTTCAGTCTCTGTTACAGAGCTCTGAAATTAAAATAAGTTTTGCATTCTAGAAGACTTATTAATAAAAAGTCACGTAATTGTTAGTAGCTAATTCAACAAGACCTTAAAAGCTTCCAAAATGAACACAAATGATGGCTGTTTTGGTATTAGATTTTGGGCTTATCTTAGTGGTTAAATGCTGAAATGCGAAAAACACAACCAATCATTAAATTCTGGTCACATTCAAATATGCTAATACTGTCAAGAGTTACGTTAGCCCTACATTTTCATGAGACAAGTTGGCGCAAATGCAAAGAAAAACAAAAAGGATGACTAAATTCCATGGGGAGATACATCATTACAGTTCATAGAGTTATTTTGTATGTTGCAAAACATACCTTGAATTAAACATACAATGCATTTGTGTCATAGCCTCGCTAAGAGCTCATAAACAATGCCAGTAACTACAATGAAGCTAAGAATGACTACTATTTGAGGGTTTAACAGGTGCCATCATGCTGTACAATAACGTTTTTGATGTATAACAGAAGGCAACATTCTTAGCACTGTAACACTACAGCCACTTAAAAAAGATCAGTCGAGAGTGACTGAAGTAGTAAAAATAAAATGCTCTGTCAGAGTTTGGAGTACATGCAACAAAGAGTAACATTTGCATCACAAATATTCAAATCATTGAAGCATACGATAACATGTCAACACCTGCAAGAAATAAATAGTATCATCCGTTGCTAGTGTCAAATGTTATACACGTAATTGCATGCCCCACTGACTAGAATAAAACTGTATTTTATTCATATTTTCCTGAACAAAAAATCATCATCTTATAAAAGATAACTCGGAAGAAATCAACGAAAAGTACATTGTTTATTACTGCTCCAACAGCAATTGTGCATTTTCTTAAGATTGGTTTGTGCAAGTTCACTTACAGTGTCTATATAATTAATATATTCAATGTCATGAGAAATTGTTGTTAATTTTAGATGTAAATTTGTGAAGTGCTCCATATTTAATCTTTTAATTTATGACCTGATCATAACTGATCAAACAATGCTGATCTTGACAATGCACTGTATCTCTTCCAAAATATTCTAGGAGATTGTATGACTCCCTATTAGATCACATGTGCTAGATGTGGTGCAACATACAGATTGAATTTTATATAAATTTTAAAAAGAGATGTGCCAATTATGCACAGCTCACTAATCAGTTGCCATTAACAACAGCCACTATTGTTAGCGGATACACTGGAACGTGATGTACAGTAATTAGCAGTTTCTTTTTCATCAGTGACAAAGAAGGCTGAGTTCTCAGACTTCTCTAGTTATTCTTAACTATTGTTTTCATCAAATAAAAAACACTCAAATGTGCTGCAAAATTTGTCCAGAATGTTAAAGCCTTGCAATGTAGAAGAAATCAAACATGATATTGCACACTTTAGTTCTATTGACAAGTGCTGTTAAATTGTCTACAGCTACTACTAAGTAGCGGTCTTGTCTGATCTGTTGTATCAATATAGATAATGTATTTTCCTAATTTCATGAAACTTCATTTACATACAATTTCACAATTACCACACAGGTTGAAAAGAAAATGAAATTATCTTGAAAAAGTTTATAATCATCAATTGATTAGTAATATAGGGTTTTGTCACAAAAACATACTATTATTAATATAAAGCATGTGTAGTACATTGGAGTATTTCCATAAATAGCTTATTAAAACAATCATTCATTTTAGAAACAAAGGACCAGCCTACTGGACAAATAAAATGTACTTGTACATGAACAAGACAAGACAAGCATGAAAAAAAAAAACATCATACACTATGATTCCTACAACTTTTTTTCAAAGAATGAAATCCAGCAGCTAAACTTACTGTAACATCTTCTTTGGTTTCTTGACTGTGGCATAAGTAGGGCCATCTTCCTGTATTTTCTCCTTGTCTTTCTGTCTGGTTAAGTGCAATGACTCCTCATCACTGGCTGAACTTTCATTCTTTTCATTACCAGCCTAAACAAAAATATGAATAAAAATCAATAACATCTTTGTCCATTACCAATCTGCTACTAAGCTACAGAATGTGCACCATACAGTTGGGAAGATCAAGACTACAATAAAATTTGTACAATTTTGGTGCAGTATTTAAATTAATAGTTGGTGTTTTGACTTGTATCATCCCTCCCTCCACCGCCTGCCCAAAACAAAAACTAAAACAAACAAAGAAATAAATAAAAGTTTCAACATACACAAATCAAATGCATTTGACATTACTTTTTGAGAAAGGTAGTAGGCTAGTAATAGTTAGTGAGGATGCCAAAATCCAAATCAAACAGGCAGGTTGAAGCCCTAGGCAAATTCACTGTGCTGTGCTCTGTTGAACAAAACTCTTTATCTCAAAATTTCCCTCATCAGGAGTCAAAATGGGTTCTGGCAAATTCAACGCTGGAGATAACCTTGTTGCACTTTCAATCCATTCAGCGCGAGTACATGGAAATACATATACAGTGTGAAAAACTTTAATTAGAAACTAGGATAAGCTTAGCCAAGATAGGACAATTTGATTTCAATATTGGTGTGTCTACTTTTAATGTCAACAAAAACAGCATGATGGAATGACACTTTATATAAGGCATAATGATTACTGTTAAAAGTCTTCTATTCATAATTGGACCTTTTGAAGATGCTTCTTTCTTGCCAACAGTGTTAGAGAGTCATTTGCACTGAAAAAGACAATAATAACACGATACAGTTGTGCGTGAGCAGAAATTTCATTAACTACTGAGTCAGGAAGGTGTTAACGATACCATGCCATATTACTTGTAAGTAGTTTGGTTTCTGGTATTTAAGCTACATGTATTTGCAGAGTGCATATCATCACTACAGTATTTACAACATGGCAATCACACACCAGGGTCCTGAATATTTAAGCCTATTATTGTAAAAGTAGTTATCTCAAACTGAATCACTTCCTCAACTCTTTTAAGTTTATTTTTCTTCTTGGAACATTTCATTTGTTATAATACATAAAATTTCAGAAGGTATTAACACAGACAGTTTTTTTTTTCAAACCATTCCCCCCAACACTTTTCTCAAAACCTAAAACTCTATCTTTTGAAAGCTATGTTCCTAGCACCTCTGGCGAATGGCCTCACTAGAGGTGGACAAGGACATTTCCTGGACCTCAAGAGAAGATCAAAAACTCACTTGGCTTCCTGAACTCTGTATATGTCCGTAGTAGCATAAGGAGAAACCTACAAAGGAAGTATCCTTTAATGTTATTGAACTGATATGAGATCTGAATGGAAGAAATATTGGTTACAAAATAATATAATTATATTGACTGCAAAATTTAGACTGCCCAGAAAACCACTCGGTGTTCTAGGTTTCATCGTGGACTATAGTATAGACCGGTTGCCACTGATATATTGCTAGCAATATCAACATGGAAAAACATTAAATGTACACATTTGAAAGCTTGTAATAATGTACATACTGTGGAAATTAACAGCCTTTATTCTTCAAGTGAATTTGGATATACTGCTCTTGTCTTGTTTGATTACACATACATGTAGATACTGCAATCATCTAAAACAAATACTCATGACTTATTTTGAAGGAATTCATGATGTGTTTTAAGAATCTTTACTGATTTCCTTTTTGTCCTCTATTCAATGCTGTAGAATGTTTGAACTACCATGTAGACCCAGTTGACAACTGAACAATATTTACACTGACAAGAAATAATAATTATATATCAAACCTCAAATAAGGTGTCGAATTCTTCTATAAATGTGCAAACAATTTCATTTGTGTGTCCCTGTTCATGCAGACCTTCGATTCCATCACCACATCTAAAACAGAGCAAAATTTCTGCATCAATAATCCTCATTGCATGCTTCTTATAAACAGACAGCTTGGTAACCACATGCTCTTACTCAGTCAGTCACGCAACCAGACATTTTGGTCGTTAAAAAATACACTATAATGTACATCTCGTTAAAACGCATACAGCACATTAGTCTGCACCTGTTCAACTTTAATTAGATCCAATGACTCCATTGTAACTAAACTTTCATTGTCTTTAAGGTACATGTACATGTATGTCGTAGTTAGCAAATGACTACCAGTATGTGTGTGTGTTTGTTGGAAAGAGGGGAGAGGGGAGATGGAAGATAATATAAGCTAACATCCTATATGTCAATTTTAATTAATGAATAATAACATGCAAAGAAAAAAACTGTGCAAAAAAAATCTGTTTTTCTGCATTTGAATGCATCAAATATCGGGCTTTTACCTGAAAAAGTTTGGTCCAAATACTATAGCCAAAGCCATTGAACTCATTTTATTGTTTTCTATGAAAGAACAAAACATACAATCAACTACATGTAGGTGACAGCACAGAGAAAGCAGAACCCATATAATTTCAATTACATTGATGAGAAAAGAAATGACAAAATAAATGTCAAGAAAACCATCCGAATAGAGGCACATGACCTGCTGCTGCAAAAAAGCTTTATTAGTAGCTCTACTCTATTCTTTAATTGACAGATAAATATGTATGGAACTCAGTACAAAAACTTTTCAAGTGAAATTTGAGTATCTGGACAAGCTTTTGTGGAATGTTTCAAGTGTTCAAAACTTACCTTCATTCATAGACACCTTCACAAGAAAGTTACACAGGTACTTTAGCAATTGATAATTAGATGCTGGAAGCTTCTCAAGCAATGTCTTGATTTCTGATAAGCCACCCCTGTCGTCTTTGTGAGCTAAAAATGACGATTGGAATTATGTAGGTTTTTCCACAGGATTAAAACAAATTTTTGGGTCATATCTTACGAGCAAAACAAGAAGTGAAATTGAGAGTAAATCAAGCAGAAATGGGAGCAAAAACATGATGTATGATATTGTCAAACACCAGAAAAGTTACATTCATGACTGTAAGTGTACATGTATTTTCTGTTTTCTCATGATTGAGTTAGTAGAACAGACAATAAGAAGTATAAATTTTGGATCTGCTGTAATTGGTTGGTTCAGAAAGTCAAAAGATTACAACAAAAACAAGTTCTTTAAGCTTAGGAGTGAAAGGCATAAAGCTACATTGAAATGTTACATGGTCCAAGTTTCTGTCATCAGACTACTGTATGTTATACATTGTGCGATTCATTCTAAAATTAACCCTTGCCTGGCTTACCTTGATGTACCTTGATAAAGTCTGCTGTCATACTCTGAGGGATAGGGGGGTCAGGTAGCTCTCTCTATAAACATCAAATATATAACGACATTAGCAGAGTTACTAACAATTGTTTTGGTCATGTACAGTAAACTTGGCTCTGTAGTACATGCCTGACCCAGCTTGAACTCAATGTCCACCAATGAGAAGTGACTTACTAACACTGAAGTAAAGTGAGGGAACAAATTTACATACATGTTTTACATAAGAGAGAAATCTGCTTGACACTATTTAATGTGTGTTATTTTATTTTGTGATCACAAGATAAACCCCATTTTCAGTAGGTAACATAAGTGTAGTCATACATGTATGTAAATCTGCACCCGTGCAAAATTTTTACCGAGATCTCGCCGAGATGGGCGAGATCTCGCCAAGATTGATGAGATCTCGCCGAGATCTCGCCATGATGTTCTTTAGATTCTAAATCTCGGCGAGATCGTGGCGAGATATCTTCCTTCTCACCGAGATTGCCAAGATCTCGCCATGATGTTTGCGAGATTCTAAATCTCAGCGAGATCTCCTCCATCTCGCTGAGATTACCAAGATCTCGCCGAGATTTGTAGAGATCTCGCCACAATGTTTGCGAGATTTTAAATCTCGGCGAGATCGCGGCGAGATATCCTCCATCTCGCCGAGATTACCAAGATCTTGCCGAGATTTGTACAGATCTCGCCATGATGCTTGTGAGTTTCTGAATCTCGGTGAGATCGCGGAGAGATCTCCTCCATCTCGCCATGATGTTTGTGGGTTTTTCAAATCTTGGTCGAGTTCACGGCGAGATTTTCTACATCTCGCCGAGATCGGCAAGATCTCGCCGTGAAGCTCGACTCTTTCTGTATCTCAGTAAGATCTCGCGAGATCTTGCCGAGATTTTGAAATATACAAACTTACCAAAATATTTACCCAATCATTCCCAGATGAAATGAATAATTTTTCTCCTTTGAATTTAACTGCTTTGTGGTTGACCATTAGCTTTCTGTTTTTCAGTTCGATTTCAAATGCGGGAAGCCCAAATTGAAGTAAAGACGTTCAGACATGGATGGGTTTTTATTTACCAAAATATTTTATTTAACAAAGTTGAATGGAGCGATCTGACTTAATTATGGCGACGAAGAGACACGTGCTGATCGCTTTTTAAGATAAGAGTTTTGTTGCTCGTATTGAAATTTTGTTCTCTCTTTAAGACGTTGGAGCAGACTTAACTTTGAGCTACTCAATGACCATCAATTGTTTAAAAAAAATACTTTTCAAATTTGGCTTTGTAGAGGTAGATTTTGTTTTTTTTTCACTTTTCCTCGAGCAGCGCCGGCGGCAGACAGACTAGACGCGGCAAGACTTCCAGCCAAGATCGTTAACTAGGCACTGTGATTGGATGTCTTCAGTCACGTGGGGTAAAGTACACGCAATCCTTAGACAGGAGAGTTGGCTTCAGTTCTTGCCGTGGGAAATTTGTTTGTTAGTTGAGAGTGCAAAGGACTTGATTACGATGAAATGAGCTGCTTTGTTCAAGAAAAGGAAATACGGTTTAACTAATTTCTTACGTTTTCATCGCGAATGTGAGCAATCTCAAGAGGATTCGTAAACATGTTGTACAACTGTTTTTTTCAAGACCTGCAACGACTGAAGTCTGTGTACACGGAACAGTCTTTAGCAGTTTTTAGCAAAGTGCAAAACTTGAGCAGTTGATGAAGATGAACTTTTTCATGACATTCGCTTTGAGATGAGGTTGTAGTCAAGCCAAACAAATTTTCTTCGCTTCTTTGCGGCTGACAGATGTATTACATCTGAGGTTAATTATTCTTGTTTGCATGCACGAGGTAAAGGACGTGAGTCGACCCGAGGATAAAGGTTAGTTCTCCTCTATTTTCAGTTTCAGCAAAAACGATTTTCCTCTCATTAAAGGTAGCTAAATGTCAACTGGAGGTGGACATGTCTGAAACTGTTAAGTTTTTTTTGAACTGTACGTGACGGACCCTCTTACCTGTCAATAAATCTGCTTGTTTTTGACATGTAGTCAAGAGTTGTATTTCAGTGTGTTTCTTTTGTCTGCTAGAAACTACTTCACTCAACGAATTTATGATTAGCTTACCTGGATCTGAGTGTTGACATTTTAGAATATCTTCCGGTTTCCTCGGTAAGATGTTTTGGCCTCCAAGATTTTGATATCTCGGCGAGTCTCGCCAAGATTCTCAGCAAGTTTTTGACAGCTGAGACTTTGAGATCTCGCCAAGATCTTACTTGAAATCTTGCCGAGATTCTCGGTGAACTTTTGGCCGTCGAGATTTTGAGATCTCGGCGAGTTTTTGACAGCCGAGATTTTGAGATCTTGGCGAGAATCTCGGCGAGTTTTTGGCCGCCGAGATCCTGAGATCTCGCCAAGATCTCGGCGAGAATCTCGACGAGATTTTTTTAGAAAGAGATTTTGAGATCTTGCCAAGATCTCGGCGAGAATCTCGACGAGATTCTGAGATCTCGCCGAGATCTCGGCGAGAATCTCGGCGAGTTTTTGGCCACCGAGATTTTGAGATCTCGCCAAGATCTCGGCGAGAATCTCGACGAGATTTTGAGATCTCGCTGAGATCTCGGTGAGAATCTCGGCAAGTTTTTGGCCAGCGAGATCTCAGCAACCTCGCCGGCCAAAAACTCGCCGAGATCTCGGTCAAAATTTTGCAGGGGCAGAGCCTTACATGTGCAAAACAAATCAACTTTTTACATGGCATTGTTGCTATTGTCACAGGAATGTGCTAATTTGCTTCACACAGTTATTGTAGTCAAACATTTCTACATGTAAGTGAGACATACGATTTCAAATTTGTACTGTCGACTAATCTTTACTAGAGAAAATACATAAACGTACACTGCATAGACACACTATACATGTACATATGCAGGGTAAAATTGGTAATTTACTACCTACACATGTAAGTCAGATACATTTTGCACATTGTATTATACTGCTACTTGGCTGAACAGTTAGTGAAAGTGCTCAACTTAAGTAAGTACAAGCTGTCATTATATTTTGAATCACCTGCTGCTTGCATCTTTATGCCCACGGTGAAAACCTTGTTACTTTATTGGTGAATTATTTCAACTAGAGAAGTTCAGCCTAACATCATGGGTACGTCAAATATTCTTAGCAATTCACAAACCTGCCTTGCTAGAATACTACATAACTGAATATTCAACACTTGACAATCTCTTCTTACCAAAAAAAGTTTAAGCAAGCCTGCTACAGCCATTACATCTCCTACTTCTTCTAAATTTGCCTCGCCAACTAAAACAAGAGTATTAATTAATAACACACAAAAACCAGCACATTTAATATTGACATCCCAGATACAGTGTACATTACATGCAAGCCATCGCATCTAAGGGTTAACTGATTTTAAATATTTAAGTTACTAACTAGCTTTATTTAATTCCAGGATCCACCTGCAATGTGTAATTGAAATTCCTCACTTCATTTTTCTTTTTTAAAAATAATTCCTGAAATTATAACTAATAAGTATTCAAAGTAACATACCTTTGTCATATGTTGCCTTCAATGACTCAACCACTTTATGATTACCACTGATACGGAAAATTCCCTCGTGACTCATACCTATTAAACAAAAACCAAAATTGAACTCACACAAACACATACTATGCAAGCTCAAATTTGTTTTTTTAATGTCCCAGGCTGTGTAAGCATTGCAGCTAACTATATTTAATAATAGCATTACTTCAAATTTAATCTTTAACTTAAAAACTTCACAAGAACATTTTTTGACAACTTGAATAATGAACATGTAAGGGTGTAAATTTCTGCAATCTATTAAAAGTAGACCAGTTATAATTTGAGACTAAAATAGGAAGTTGTGGCATATTGCAAAGGCTGTAAGTTACTCAGTCTCGAGAAACTCTTTTAACATCACCAAGGTTTTTAGCAGACGGGTGGGTATAGGGGAAAGGTCAGAGAGTAAATGCCCGGCATTGATGTCCACCAATACTGTCATCACACTTGCGTCTAACACAGGTACTAGGCAAGATTGCCACCTGGCTTCAAAGTTTAAAACACTGTCTTGCTTAACAGAGTATGGGTTAAATAAGTATTAGTATATAATGAACCAGTGGATAGCATTGAAGATGCACACTGATTGGTTCCTATAACTCTGAATATCCTTTGCTATTTACCTCCGAGCAACTCGGAAAAAAATGGTGTCCCGATTTGCATCCATGGCAAGTGAAAAAATCATCCAAATTAATTTTTTGTGGTGTATATCATCTCACTGTTTTAGTATATACTACACAATTTTTTTTTGCGGCTCGGTAAATATCCACCGCTAGCCACCTCCACTTCGGTGAATAGTTGTTAATTTTACCTGAGGCTTTTGGTAATGCCAAGGGGCTAAAATATACTTTTATTAGCAGCTTCAGATAACAAACGATAACAAACAAAACCCAGATAACAAACGTTACTAAATGCAACAGCAAGTTGTGAGCTGACTTTGAAACCAGGATGTATGGAACGCCAGAACTGTCTTATGGTACTTGAATGTTTTTATTATATTGGGTGGTTATGTCATTATATTTAGCAGTTATGTTATTATATTCGGTGATTAACTCGTTATACTCGATGCTTATTCCATTATACTCGGTGCTTATGTCTTTATAATTTATGCGGTGCTGTCCTCATTATATTTGGTGTTTATTTCATCATATTCGGTGCTTATTCCATTATATTCGGTGCTTCCTTCGTTATATTAGGTGCTTTGTTCATTATATTTGGTGCTGGTTTTATTATACTAGGTGCTTTCTTCATTATATTTGGTTCAAAGTTTGTTTGGTGTTTTCTTCATTATTACGGGTGCTAACGCCATTATATTGGGTGCTCTCTTCCTTATATTCGGTGCAAAGGCCATTATATTTGGTACTTCCTTGTTCGGTGCTTACTTCATTATACTCGGTACTTACTTCATAATATTTGGTGCTTTCTTTGATATGATCGTCACCAGTCTTTTCAAGGGGCAAGATAAATGTTCGGGCCAACTCTACCTCGGTAAAGGGATAAATTTATGGCGTGAAATTTGCTACCTACCGTTTGTTGATCATCCTCGAAAATTCAACACTGAAACAGCAATAATATTTGGTTTCACTTCCGTATTGAGCATTTTTCATTGTCGGCATTTATTGTTTCGTGATGTTAACGTCTGTGACCTTTAGAGTTTAACTCTAACAAGTATGTCTTTTAGAGGTCTTTGAGATTTACCTTACCTGTAAGAAATGAACCGTGGTTCTCTGTATATTTCTCTCCTCTCTAAAACATTTTTAAGATCAGGCACTAATGGATATTGTACTGCGTGACAAAAGGCATTAATCTGCTTTCCAGTCTTTGTGGTTTTTCGCTCAAGTGCCGACCTTCTGTTTGTGAATTTGACTTCTGCGAGGACTTTATTTACCAGATAGTCTGGATAGCCTCGGACACGTAAATTTGATTTGAAGTTACAAATATTTTCTTCAAGCTTTGTCTCTAGCTGGAGGTAAATCCTTTTTTCATGCCTGGAGCATGACAGGAAGTGAAACCAAATATTATTGCTGTCTCAGTGTTGAATTTCTGAGGATGATTAACAAACCGTAGGTAGCAGATTCACGCCATAAATTTACCCCTAAAACCGTAGTAGATTTGACCCAAAAATTTATCTTCTAGCAATAAAATCAAAAGTGTTTATTTGATTTGAAAAAAGAAAAGATTTTTAATGCTAACATAACTGTCGTCCACAAATGCCTACATAATCTACAGGTCTCTTGAGCTTAACAGCGTGACTTAATATGCTATTTTTTAACTTCCTATCACAGGCCGGTGCAATTCCTGTATCTTTAGCTGCAAGTTTCTTTCAAAATGTCCTCTATTTTGCGATGAAAAAGGGCGGGAAGGGTAGAGCTACATTCTGTGTTTCTCCCCAGACTACCTCCAAATTGTACGGCCCCTTGCAAAGACTAGTGACGATCATCAGGGGTTTTATTAGAAGCCGGGACGCGGGTACCGGCACCCATCTACTCTGAGCACAGTACCCGCCTTCACCGAAATGAGGTTTCAAGTAGACAAATACTAAATCAAAAGCCAGACTAACCGAAACTTAATTTCACTGCTTTCCTGCATTGCCAGGGGAGTGAAAAGTAATATTTCTGTGTCCGGATTACCGAAGAATATCTCAAGCAAAGCAATAAATTTCGAAGTTTGATCGCATTGCATGAAACGCATCGCCTGTGTTATCAAAGTAGCTACCAGGACCACTATCTAACAAACTAAGTAATACACCGGTGAGCCAGTGAGTTACTAGGTTTCATTATTCATACTGTTACAGGGTTGGACACTAAAATTTGAGAGCACTCGCCATTCGTGCGAGTAATCCTCAAAAGCACTCACCCATCTATTAGTTTTCACTCGCCCAAAAGTTCACTGCCCCCACCCCATCGTGATCATGCTGTAGCCATGGCCAGTCAACTTGCCATTTCGCTGAAAACTTCCTTGTCCTGTGCTTCTCGTACTCCTTCGAATCACAGGCAGCTTTCGGGTTTTTTCTTTCTTTTCCTCTTCAACGACTTTTGGAACTCTGGAAATATACTTCCACATTTTGGCAAGGAATCACTTCACATTTTCAAACTTACCAGAGGAACATGCATTGATCAAAAACAATTCGCTAGCAATGTGGTCAAGCACGTGGTAGACCAAGGGTTATTACTTCAAAAAAATTCTAGTTTAGGACCTTAAACCCCAAGAAATCACAATAGAGGCAATCACTTTATATTTCAAATAATTTTGCAGTTTGCGGCCAAACGTGTCTATTTTCATGGGCAGTTCCAGTTCGGGCGCCATGTTTCCTGATTACCGATGGCTTGATAGTGACCAGCAGTATCGCACATTATGTTATTATCACTACGAGGAAACCATTATTAATAATTGTTTAATTTTTGTGGAGCCTGGTGTTGCGTTTTAGCACCAATTTATTGGACAGTTTAGAATGTAAAACTTTGAAAAATAGAAATGGACAATGGTAGGTTTGTGTCTAGAAATTTATTGGCAAAACGGAACGTAAAAAACATTGTTTATTTTGCAGTTCAATCACAGGTAGCCCAAGCTCTCTGGTTACCGTCAACATGACATTGCGTAATGGCGTTATTATAAGAGTTTGTATGGGAAATACATTGATCCTACGGAATAGTTCGTTTGAAATTAGCATAACGACGCGACCTTTGGGTTCAAATAACCTGCTAACCCGGTGGGAGGAAGGGATACTGTCCACCGCGACTGTTATACCTATCTTACCTTCTCCCACCAGGTTAGCAGGTAATTTGAACCCAAAGGTCGCGTCGTTATGCTAATTTCAAACGGTCGGTGCACGGAACATAGAGTCAACGCATCTTTTGACGGCTATCGATGGAAAAGCCTTAAGAGATCTGCACGCTAAAATTGCTCCTTGGCGGACGTTTTCGTCCCATAAAGAGAAACAAAGGTTAGAGCATCTATTAACCTTGATCTGGGCGGAATCTTGAGGCGATTGGATCCTTTGGGGCGAATTTATGGCTGGATTCCTTCGGGCGATCTGCTGGGCTCTGTCACTCGAGTGCCCTACCTTGAGGAATTATATATAGAGAGGAATAGAGAGAAGCTAAATCTCGCTAGAATCGCTCTAAAACGCCTCCAAACGCCATGGAAACAGAAGTTGTACACACAACAAGAAAAGGTAAGTCGATTTTATTATTTTTTCCCCTT
This sequence comes from Platygyra sinensis, assembly GCA_019787425.1. Classification (NCBI taxonomy): domain Eukaryota; kingdom Metazoa; phylum Cnidaria; class Anthozoa; order Scleractinia; family Merulinidae; genus Platygyra; species Platygyra sinensis. The sequence continues at coordinate 30,821 of JAHPZR010034566.1, forward strand.
ATTTTGAACTATTCCGTAGGATCAATGTATTTCCCGTACAAACTCTTATAATAATGCCATTACGCAATGTCATGTTGATGGCAACCAGAGAGCTTGGGCTACCTGTGGTTCAATTAATTTCTTGGCAATGAAAAATCGCGCTCGCCAAACAGGCGAGTGAACTGTGATTTGCGCTTACCCGACACTTTAGATACTCGCATGAGCAAGCGGGCGAGTGCTAATGTCCAACCCTGCTGTTATGTATTTACTAGTAAATTCCCTGAGGCTGCAAACAGTTACAAAATTAGTTACATTTTATTTATTGGTTTTCATGAAGTCACTTTGTGCTTGTCAATTTAGTAATTCTCTAAGGCTGTAAACAGTTGCAACATTGCTTGTCATGAAGTTACTTTGTGCTAGCTCAGCTGTAAGTAAAAGCTCCGTAAATTATTCACGATTTTCGTTTGCAAAATGAGGACAAAGAATTATAAATTTCCACCTCAGAATGCTGGAAAATGCATTTGGGAGAGTCTAATTTTCAAAAATTTTCCAGGGAAGCATGCCCCCAGACCCCCTTAGAGGCAATGGCCTTCGGCCCTTCACTTTATAGGTATGCCCGCTTACTCAACTACGAGAACCCTCCTACTTCAAAACTTAATGAAACCCCTGGATCATATCGAAGAAAGCACCAAATATGATGAAGTAAGCACCAAATAATAAAGTAAGCACTGAATATAATGAAGTAAGCACCGAACAAGGAAGTACCAAATATAATGGCCTTTGCATCGAATATAAGGAAGAGAATATAATGGCGTTAGCACCTGTAATAATAAGGAAAACACCAAACAAAGTTTGAACCGAATATAATGAAGAAAGCACCGAGTATAATAAAACCAGCACTGAATATAATGAAAAAAGCACCTAATGTAAGGAAGGAAGTACCGAATATGATGGAATAAGCACCGAATAATGGAATAAGCACCGACATAATGGAATAAACACCGAATATAATGAGGACTGCACCAAGTATAATGGAATAAGCACCAAGTATAACGAGTTAATCACCGAATATAATGACATTATAACTACTAAATATAATGGCATAACCACCCAATATAATAAAAGCAAGTACCATAAGACAGTTCTGGCGTTCCATAAGGATGCCCTCTGTTTAAGACAATGATAATTAAATAGGCAATGAAACATCATGCAATAGTACCAACCATGTTTTGCAAGGTACTCTACTATGCTTTTGATGATGGGTG
>JAHPZR010034569.1:0-32500 GCA_019787425.1 Platygyra sinensis
CAGAACATGGGTACACATTAAGGGATTTTTAATACGATTGCCTTACTGGAAATTCAGCGAGCTTCGACCTAAATTAAAGCCTGTTCGAGTTCGAGTCCGGCCAGGCTGGAGTTTTGTGTGCGTCTCATCAGTGCGTCTCCCCTTTAAAAGGAATCGAAGAGACAACTGGGAACTGGATGCGCAGTGCAGTGCAGAATGAGCGCGAGCGCGTAGGAAGAAGGGAAATGAGACATTTCTGTCCCTCGAGGCAACAAAATGGCTGATGTATCAAGCTATTTCTTGGGCAGCCGATGGAATTTTCCAGGCAGAGTATTTTGCACGAGTGATCAATTATATTAACTGTAATACGTTCAATTGACGCTGGGCTGGGGAATTTTCCAAATTTAAACGATTTGTACTCATTAGAGTCACCAAACTTCTCCCATTTTCACTATCAACCACAATAATAATGACCATGGAAAGGTTGGTACCAGGTTGAATATCCATCCCTAGCCTACTCTCCCGTCTATTTTTAAGTCGAGTGAAATTGGCGGTTGCCGACCTACAACTTTGTAGGAGGAGCGTATGGACCAGCCTATGGTGGGCTAGTGACACAGGTTTTACGAGGTATGACCAGACACCTTTTGACAAGATACCTTCCAAAATAGAAAGAGTGGGCATGAAATGCTAGGCGTGAGTGAAAGATTTCCTAAATCAAACCTACTTCTTCGGATCTTGCAAGCTTACACTGGCTGCAATAATGTTCTTTACTGTCGCCCAGGAAATCAGCACACTCAGATCCCCTGGTAGAAATAAACCATTCTCGAGATCAAAACCTTTACTTTTGATATGCTGTTTTTTTAAGAGAAAAGGTTAACTTCCAAAGAAATAATACCTCTTTCATAAACCTTCAAAATCGTCAGAGTTCCATAAATGTTGATTCAACTCGAAAAATCGCTCTACCCTTTAATGTGTCTCCAGCCTGAAAAAAAAAATACCCACGGGCGGGATAGCTTATAATCAGGGCGGAAAAAGTCCGGGATAAGCGCCCTGCTTATAATCGTACAAGTAGGCGCTTTAAATTGCGTGGGAACCAGAACAAGAGATAACAAAAAAATGCTGTATAACAGAAACGTCTACAATGGTCTTATACGACATAAACAATCATTACAAAATACCCCGCGAGCTTGGTAGACAAAAAAAAATGATCGCAGGTTACTCACGTGTCCCACGTTAACATCGTAAATTTCCATGCGCGTGGGCTCCACACTCCACGCGCGACTTATTCAACAAAGTTGACCCTTGGTTGCGCGCTGTTGTTGATTACCGTTATTGGCTCATCGAATATTTAAGACGGAAGTCTTAATCCATACATTGGAGAAGGTTTTATTGTGAAAAAAGTGCTTTCAGTAATCACACCCTTAGTAATTTCCCAATAACTGAAGGGTTATCAGCACTGAAATCGTCCTTCGAGTTGAATTGATAAAATAACTTCCCTTCAGCTGGCTAATGAGGTCACTAATTGAATTCCCGATTTCGCAATAACTGCAGTCTAGCCTCAAAGATTTCAAGCTTCTTGTCATTTCTTGTTTACGTTATTTCAGATTCGAGAATGGGAAGCTTGCTCCGAGCACAGCAGGGGATTCGTCGGCTGATTTTAATGTGGATTACAAAATCATTGTTCAACAAAACGTGACAAGCGCTGACTTTGATATTTCTTCGGTTGACTACATTGCTGTTTTTAAGCCATTTTTCAGGTTTATTAAAACAACCGCTTGAAATGACCAAGCATTGGTTGATATCGTAATGAAAGGAATGTTCTCTCAAGAAATTATCTTATTTCATAAGTACTATAGGCTGGAGCTGCAATCAGCTGAAATTCTCTTATCAGAGGAGATCAGACAACTAAAGTCTGTGCTCTATATTTAGAGTTAAAGAGGAAGCTCTGTGTACGATTACTGGGATGCCCTGTTACCGGAAGCAGAATGCAGGGTAGATAGGGGTGGCTCCATAAATGTTTCCTGCCTGCCGACAATGGAACAGGTAGCCAAAAATAATTTTCTATTGAGTAAACTAAGAAAAGTTTCCTGCGGAAGCAAAATGTTCCTTAACCTGAAAAAGTTCAGAAATTAATTATAATATTATTCATTTTTCGCTGTTGCTGGGAAGCAAACTATGTTTCCGTATTGCACAACTAACAATGTTTCCGTATGTATTCCGTATTGTTTCCGTATTCGTGTTTCCGTATTAAGGTATCATGATAGGTGGATTTTTATGAAAAATGCGAAAAATCTTTTTTTCGCTGTTCAAATTGAGAAGACTGAGAAAAATAACTTGCAAAAAGAATGAAGAAAAAAACTTTTTACTTTTTACGATAAAGAGAGAAACTATTTTTGAATCTCATGAAACCTCTTACGGCGCGTTGACAGCTCTAATTAAAATTCACCGCCAGTTGTCACATGTAATGCGAATTGTGGGATGATATTTTATTTGCGCACGTGAACCGTTCTCGATCTGGTTGTTTCGTTCTTGTCAAATTTTCTTTTTGCCAGGACGAATACCCGCAAGAAAACCTCTTGCCCATTTTCGTCTCCGAAGAAGCCGGTCGAAGAGGCGAAAATCTGGTGGAACCAGCAAGCTCAGCGTTGAACGAGATCTTTGGCTCCTGATCTGAGCGACTGTGGGTCGCACTGTTTTAAATGAAGAAGAATGGTTGAAGGAACTCGAGGACACAAGTCCCGCCAATGGAGCTGAAGGTCAAAATACAACAAGTGCTAGTCGCACGAAATTGCTGGAGAACGGACGCGATTCCGAAACTTCCACAGCGAGAGATCGGGTCAAGCATAGATGTAGATGTAGACGATATAGACCTCGAAATTTCCTCTTTTTGGCTTCACGAGGCATATATGGTTTCAGAAAATGGCCGGAGAATGAAGAGTCTAAACTCGAGCAAAATAATACCAATGCCGCTGACGAAATAATCACGGCTGTTTAAATAAAAACCTGTTGAAACCTTAGTAATTTTTCGCTTCTCGGACGATTTTACCGCAACGAAGACGTCTGTTTATTTCAAGTTGCCATGATCCATTGTTTTGGTAAACTGACCCATGCCGACATCTGTCAGCGCGGAGGGGATTTTTAACACCCAATCATACCGATCTCGCAAAAGGTTTTTCGTCTTTTTCTCGATAAAACAAAACTGCATATAAGGATGAACATTTTTAGTTCGTTTACGCGTGTCTTCCAACGGAATTGGCTGAAAATCAGCAGGTATGTTCCCGATTACCTCCTTCGAAAAAGGTTGTCGGGCTTTGTTTAATTTTGCTTCCGTTTCAGAGTTATGGCCTCTTTAGTGGAAGGAAACACCCACGTTCAGAATATCAAACTTTAGGAAGGTGTAGAAAAAAAACCAAACCACATCTGGAAAATCGCCGACACCCTTTTTGAGGGTGATGTGTGAGAAAACATTTCCGATGTTAATCGCGTCGCTCCGATAATTTACGCGCGGAATCGAACCAGTTTAAGCAAAGCAGTGTTTCTGGGTATTTCTTTTCATAGAACTGCAATAATAACTTTTTAAAAAATTTCAAACATATGATTGTATTCTATAGCTATTAAGCTTTTAGAAAATGTATAGGTTGTGGGGTTTTCTTTCAAAGCGCCAGCGTAAGAGCGCGATTTCCAAACACTGTCAATCCACCTACCATGATACCTTAAGGAACTTCACGAGTAAATGTTTAAGGAAGTAAAATTTCCACAGCCATGTTTCCTTGTTGGCGGCCGAGTCTTTTAAAGAAATCTTCTAATATCGGCAAGACCACAACGACAAACCAATGCTAAAGGGTGCCGGATCTTTGGAGACCTGGATCAGTTAAAATCAAAAGATACGAAAAAACGGTAGACTGATCCCCACGGCGAAGAGAAGAAAAAAATTAAATAAAACAGCAATGAAATTAAAACAAGTACAATATAATATTGTAGTTGTTTTAATTTCATTGCTGTTTTATTTAATTTTTTGCTTCTCTCCGGCGTGGGGATCAGTCTACCGTTTTTTGCATAGTATCATTTAAAGAAGTTGGGATGCAGGGCTAAAACTAAACGAAAACGGAGCAATAAAAATTACAGAGATCATTTTCGCAGAAAAACTTAAATGAAAGATTACAAAGCAAAGTTTTTATTAAACAACAACTACAAATATGTCTGGAACAAGGTGGAACATGTCTGGAACAAGTGACACTTTTTGCATATATCAATACGAAGTTGTTTACAAGTTTTAACGCACAAATTATATCAATTCGGAAACGCGGAAAAGACTGTCTGCTGGGATATGCTGTTTCTCCGGCATGTTGTGAAGATCAGTTTGTTTTGATAAACAGATATTTATTTCTTCTTTATATCCTGAGGATTCCAATTTTTGTGGTTTAATATGTTTCGAACTTCGTTCCCAGGGCCTTTACCCTGGCTTGGGAAAAAAGAAAAAAGGAAAAAGGCCCTGGGAACGAGGTTGCGAGAAGTTGAACTAGGGTCTACCGAGAAAAAACTGCAGCTATGTGATCAGTGCCAAACTTGAACCAGTAACCTCCGGATTTGGTTTGATGGATTTGATGTCTTAAATAAATTCAAAAGATAAAAATGCATATCTCAAGTTACAAGTCAATCAAGTAAAAGAAAAAGATCAAATAAGAAAAGTTTAGATCACTGGAACAATTTACACACGTCTATTTAAATCAAGGAATCAATATCATATCTAAAAATAAGTCTTTTCACATAGGATGATTTGAAGCGCTTTGTTGCCACTATGGGATGGTAAAAACTTAATTTTCTTAGCGCGTAATTGGTGAAATTCCTTTTCTGGTAAGATCTTTACAAGGAGCGAATTTGTTCTCATAGCCTTTCTAAACTGAATACGATAATCTGATCTTTGAAACAACTCCCTTATTTTTAATATCCTTAATTTTTAATATCCTCGATGTATAGCTGCGTTTGTAGCACCTATCTAAAAATACTGTATGTTGTTAAGATCAGAAGAGGAGACTCCGTACAAGCACCGATAAACCGCCCCCGGCCTACAAAAAATTAGGCATAACAATTGAATGGAACGTATAATCCGCAGTGAATCCAGCTCCTCCTGATTGTACCCCTCTTGCCGAAGACTTCTTGTTACGTGCAATCATCCATTAGCCTTAACAAGTTTTCGCGCACGTGACTTGCGCATTTACAATTGTGCTTGTCGCTGCATTGCGGAATGTTATCATGTATTTCATTGAGTTCCTATACAAACCCTTTTTTACGCAAGGTGAGTTCTTTACACTTTCTAGGGTTACACGGCATAGAGTTTTTTTATTTTCAGACCAACGTAAAAAAACTGTCCACCACTCCTATCCGGTGACTGATCAACTCCATCTTTCCACAGAGGGCGTTACAATTTTCGCGTCATCGGAAAACTTAAAAAGTATGTCTTCCACTTGACCCACTGACATTTCAGGTGTGCGTGATCTGTTGATCCTGGGGATCAAGCTCACTGTAAGATAAATGCGCTGAACAACATGAAATATAAGGGTGATCTGACTTGTAGACTGCACGAAGTGACAAAAGTGGGGATAAAAAAGAAAAAAATACTTCAGTTATTGCGGCTTTCTAACTGATAAAACACAAACTTGCGGGGGATGAACGTGGGCGAGGTCTGCTAAAAGAGGAAACTCGTTAATTTTATTTACTTTCTGTCATCTTAGAAGTTAAGAAAGGATCAGATCTGATTTCTCTCAAAGGCATCGTGGCCGCGGACCCGGACTTGAAATGCGGGAAATAAGGGTACGACCCAAGGGTCTGTCAGCGGTCCTTATTTATTCGATGTTTTTTCTGAATGTACAGTTAAAAGGTGTTGACATACTTTTTAAGTTTTCCGATGACGCGAAAATTGTAACGCCCTCTGTGGAAAGATGGAGTTGATCAGTCACCGGATAGGAGTGGTGGACAGTTTTTTTACGTTGGTCTGAAAATAAAAAAACTCTATGCCGTGTAACCCTAGAAAGTGTAAAGAACTCACCTTGCGTAAAAAAGGGTTTGTATAGGAACTCAATGAAATACATGATAACATTCCGCAATGCAGCGACAAGCACAATTGTAAATGCGCAAGTCACGTGCGCGAAAACTTGTTAAGGCTAATGGATGATTGCACGTAACAAGAAGTCTTCGGCAAGAGGGGTACAATCAGGAGGAGCTGGATTCACTGCGGATTATACGTTCCATTCAATTGTTATGCCTAATTTTTTGTAGGCCGGGGGCGGTTTATCGGTGCTTGTACGGAGTCTCCTCTTCTGATCTTAACAACATACAGTATTTTTAGATAGGTGCTACAAACGCAGCTATACATCGAGGATATTAAAAATTAAGGATATTAAAAATAAGGGAGTTGTTTCAAAGATCAGATTATCGTATTCAGTTTAGAAAGGCTATGAGAACAAATTCGCTCCTTGTAAAGATCTTACCAGAAAAGGAATTTCACCAATTACGCGCTAAGAAAATTAAGTTTTTACCATCCCATAGTGGCAACAAAGCGCTTCAAATCATCCTATGTGAAAAGACTTATTTTTAGATATGATATTGATTCCTTGATTTAAATAGACGTGTGTAAATTGTTCCAGTGATCTAAACTTTTCTTATTTGATCTTTTTCTTTTACTTGATTGACTTGTAACTTGAGATATGCATTTTTATCTTTTGAATTTATTTAAGACATCAAATCCATCAAACCAAATCCGGAGGTTACTGGTTCAAGTTTGGCACTGATCACATAGCTGCAGTTTTTTCTCGGTAGACCCTAGTTCAACTTCTCGCAACCTCGTTCCCAGGGCCTTTTTCCTTTTTTCTTTTTTCCCAAGCCAGGGTAAAGGCCCTGGGAACGAAGTTCGAAACATATTAAACCACAAAAATTGGAATCCTCAGGATATAAAGAAGAAATAAATATCTGTTTATCAAAACAAACTGATCTTCACAACATGCCGGAGAAACAGCATATCCCAGCAGACAGTCTTTTCCGCGTTTCCGAATTGATATAATTTGTGCGTTAAAACTTGTAAACAACTTCGTATTGATATATGCAAAAAGTGTCACTTGTTCCAGACATGTTCCACCTTGTTCCAGACATATTTGTAGTTGTTGTTTAATAAAAACTTTGCTTTGTAATCTTTCATTTAAGTTTTTCTGCGAAAATGATCTCTGTAATTTTTATTGCTCCGTTTTCGTTTAGTTTTAGCCCTGCATCCCAACTTCTTTAAATGATACTATGCAAAAAACGGTAGACTGATCCCCACGCCGGAGAGAAGCAAAAAATTAAATAAAACAGCAATGAAATTAAAACAACTACAATATTATATTGTACTTGTTTTAATTTCATTGCTGTTTTATTTAATTTTTTTCTTCTCTTCGCCGTGGGGATCAGTCTACCGTTTTTTCGTATCTTTTGATTTTAACTGATCCAGGTCTCCAAAGATCCGGCACCCTTTAGCATTGGTTTGTCGTTGTGGTCTTGCCGATATTAGAAGATTTCTTTAAAAGACTCGGCCGCCAACAAGGAAACATGGCTGTGGAAATTTTACTTCCTTAAACATTTACTCGTGAAGTTCCTTAAGGTATCATGGTAGGTGGATTGACAGTGTTTGGAAATCGCGCTCTTACGCTGGCGCTTTGAAAGAAAACCCCACAACCTATACATTTTCTAAAAGCTTAATAGCTATAGAATACAATCATATGTTTGAAATTTTTTAAAAAGTTATTATTGCAGTTCTATGAAAAGAAATACCCAGAAACACTGCTTTGCTTAAACTGGTTCGATTCCGCGCGTAAATTATCGGAGCGACGCGATTAACATCGGAAATGTTTTCTCACACATCACCCTCAAAAAGGGTGTCGGCGATTTTCCAGATGTGGTTTGGTTTTTTTTCTACACCTTCCTAAAGTTTGATATTCTGAACGTGGGTGTTTCCTTCCACTAAAGAGGCCATAACTCTGAAACGGAAGCAAAATTAAACAAAGCCCGACAACCTTTTTCGAAGGAGGTAATCGGGAACATACCTGCTGATTTTCAGCCAATTCCGTTGGAAGACACGCGTAAACGAACTAAAAATGTTCATCCTTATATGCAGTTTTGTTTTATCGAGAAAAAGACGAAAAACCTTTTGCGAGATCGGTATGATTGGGTGTTAAAAATCCCCTCCGCGCTGACAGATGTCGGCATGGGTCAGTTTACCAAAACAATGGATCATGGCAACTTGAAATAAACAGACGTCTTCGTTGCGGTAAAATCGTCCGAGAAGCGAAAAATTACTAAGGTTTCAACAGGTTTTTATTTAAACAGCCGTGATTATTTCGTCAGCGGCATTGGTATTATTTTGCTCGAGTTTAGACTCTTCATTCTCCGGCCATTTTCTGAAACCATATATGCCTCGTGAAGCCAAAAAGAGGAAATTTCGAGGTCTATATCGTCTACATCTACATCTATGCTTGACCCGATCTCTCGCTGTGGAAGTTTCGGAATCGCGTCCGTTCTCCAGCAATTTCGTGCGACTAGCACTTGTTGTATTTTGACCTTCAGCTCCATTGGCGGGACTTGTGTCCTCGAGTTCCTTCAACCATTCTTCTTCATTTAAAACAGTGCGACCCACAGTCGCTCAGATCAGGAGCCAAAGATCTCGTTCAACGCTGAGCTTGCTGGTTCCACCAGATTTTCGCCTCTTCGACCGGCTTCTTCGGAGACGAAAATGGGCAAGAGGTTTTCTTGCGGGTATTCGTCCTGGCAAAAAGAAAATTTGACAAGAACGAAACAACCAGATCGAGAACGGTTCACGTGCGCAAATAAAATATCATCCCACAATTCGCATTACATGTGACAACTGGCGGTGAATTTTAATTAGAGCTGTCAACGCGCCGTAAGAGGTTTCATGAGATTCAAAAATAGTTTCTCTCTTTATCGTAAAAAGTAAAAAAGTTTTTTTCTTCATTCTTTTTGCAAGTTATTTTTCTCAGTCTTCTCAATTTGAACAGCGAAAAAAAGATTTTTCGCATTTTTCATAAAAATCCACCTATCATGATACCTTAATACGGAAACACGAATACGGAAACAATACGGAATACATACGGAAACATTGTTAGTTGTGCAATACGGAAACATAGTTTGCTTCCCAGCAACAGCGAAAAATGAATAATATTATAATTAATTTCTGAACTTTTTCAGGTTAAGGAACATTTTGCTTCCGCAGGAAACTTTTCTTAGTTTACTCAATAGAAAATTATTTTTGGCTACCTGTTCCATTGTCGGCAGGCAGGAAACATTTATGGAGCCACCCCTATCTACCCTGCATTCTGCTTCCGGTAACAGGGCATCCCAGTAATCGTACACAGAGCTTCCTCTTTAACTCTAAATATAGAGCACAGACTTTAGTTGTCTGATCTCCTCTGATAAGAGAATTTCAGCTGATTGCAGCTCCAGCCTATAGTACTTATGAAATAAGATAATTTCTTGAGAGAACATTCCTTTCATTACGATATCAACCAATGCTTGGTCATTTCAAGCGGTTGTTTTAATAAACCTGAAAAATGGCTTAAAAACAGCAATGTAGTCAACCGAAGAAATATCAAAGTCAGCGCTTGTCACGTTTTGTTGAACAATGATTTTGTAATCCACATTAAAATCAGCCGACGAATCCCTGCTGTGCTCGGAGCAAGCTTCCCATTCTCGAATCTGAAATAACGTAAACAAGAAATGACAAGCAGCTTGAAATCTTTGAGGCTAGACTGCAGTTATTGCGAAATCGGGAATTCAATTAGTGACCTCATTAGCCAGCTGAAGGGAAGTTATTTTATCAATTCAACTCGAAGGACGATTTCAGTGCTGATAACCCTTCAGTTATTGGGAAATTACTAAGGGTGTGATAACTGAAAGCACTTTTTTCACAATAAAACCTTCTCCAATGTATGGATTAAGACTTCCGTCATAAATATTCGATGAGCCAATAACGGTAATCAACAACAGCGCGCAACCAAGGGTCAACTTTGTTGAATAAGTCGCGCGTGGAGTGTGGAGCCCACGCGCATGGAAATTTACGATGTTAACGTGGGACACGTGAGTAACCTGCGATCATTTTTTTTTGTCTACCAAGCTCGCGGGGTATTTTGTAATGATTGTTTATGTCGTATAAGACCATTGTAGACGTTTCTGTTATACAGCATTTTTTTGTTATCTCTTGTTCTGGTTCCCACGCAATTTAAAGCGCCTACTTGTACGATTATAAGCAGGGCGCTTATCCCGGACTTTTTCCGCCCTGATTATAAGCTATCCCGCCCGTGGGTATTTTTTTTTTCAGGCTGGAGACACATTAAAGGGTAGAGCGATTTTTCGAGTTGAATCAACATTTATGGAACTCTGACGATTTTGAAGGTTTATGAAAGAGGTATTATTTTCTTTGGAAGTTAACCTTTTCTCTTAAAAAAACAGCATATCAAAAGTAAAGGTTTTGATCTCGAGAATGGTTTATTTCTACCGGGGGATCTGAGTGTGCTGATTTCCTGGGCGACAGTAAAGAACATTATTGCAGCCAGTGTAAGCTTGCAAGATCCGAAGAAGTAGGTTTGATTTAGGAAATCTTTCACTCACGCCTAGCATTTCATGCCCACTCTTTCTATTTTGGAAGGTATCTTGTCAAAAGATGTCTGGTCATACCTCGTAAAACCTGTGTCACTAGCCCACCATAGGCTGGTCCATACGCTCCTCCTACAAAGTTGTAGGTCGGCAACCGCCAATTTCACTCGACTTAAAAATAGACGGGAGAGTAGGCTAGGGATGGATATTCAACCTGGTACCAACCTTTCCATGGTCATTATTATTGTGGTTGATAGTGAAAATGGGAGAAGTTTGGTGACTCTAATGAGTACAAATCGTTTAAATTTGGAAAATTCCCCAGCCCAGCGTCAATTGAACGTATTGCAGTTAATATAATTGATCACTCGTGCAAAATACTCTGCCTGGAAAATTCCATCGGCTGCCCAAGAAATAGCTTGATATATCAGCCATTTTGTTGCCTCGAGGGACAGAAATGTCTCATTTCCCTTCTTCCTACGCGCTCGCGCTCATTCTGCACTGCACTGCGCATCCAGTTCCCAGTTGTCTCTTCGATTCCTTTAAAGGGGAGACGCACTGATGAGACGCACACAAAACTCCAGCCTGGCCGGACTCGAACTCGAACAGGCTTTAATTTAGGTCGAAGCTCGCTGAATTTCCAGTAAGGCAATCGTATTAAGAATCCCTTAATGTGTACCCCTGTTCTGGTAACGCGGTTGCCGTAAAATGCCGGCCCCATCAAGCGGCCCCTCCACCTTTCACGTCGGTGACGAGGTGAAAGTGTGACTTCAAATGTGATCAGCTTCGGCGGATTGCGAAATAAGACTGCGAGCTTGCTCGCGTTTGTAGAGCTCATGTGCGAGAAGCAAAGCCGCAATAAAGTTAAAATTATAGCACGCATGTAGGTTGCAGTTTGAATTTAAATGAGTTTCTGTTGTTCTACAAAAAATATACTGATATGCTATCACGAGTTTCGATACTACTAATTCCACGAAATGGCAGACGCGAGTTTATCTCGTCAACTCTCTGTACATTGCGTGGGAAGAGTCAAGGGACGAGGAAACAGTGAAGCTCAAAAACAACTAGTTATTCCATACTGACTATCCGTGTAATTTTAATCAAATGCCTAAACTTAGTTTAATTAATTAAGGATGTTTTACGACGGTTTTGGGGTTAGCTTTTTCAAGGAATTTCAAGGGTGTTTCAGGAAGTTTTGCGGTTACGGCCCATTTTAAGCTGAAGCGTTTTGAAAATCCGGAGATGCTGTTGTGTTCCATGGTGTTGTAAGCCAATTATTTCACCGCAGAGAGCCGTAAACCTTGCAATGTATGACCAAAGGCCGAGAGATAATGCAAAGGCTTATTTTCAAAAGCAAGCAAGAAACACCCTTTTTCTATAAGAACCTTTTTTAAGAACGTTGAGGCTGAGATGAAATAAAATTTTAAGAACGTACTAAGAACATTCCTCAGGCTGAGAATCGCGATTAAAAACGTTTTTTTTTTGCTAATCTGTATATTAAATGACAAGCGTCATCAAAGTCATTAAGTGGTACAAAGTTCTAAGTATTGTCAAGTCTATCAAGATAGTTGATCTTATATTCTCTCAGCTATAATTTATTGAAATACTATACCATACAAATTTAAGAACATGTAAAGAACGTTTTTAGTCTGAAATCGTATAAAAAATATAAGAACGTTCAACCTCAGCCCCCAAATTAGACGTTCTTATATAAAAAGCGCGTAACTGGTATAAACCCTTTTTCCAGGCCAAGGCAGAGGGAATAAAGAGGGACAAGAGGGCTTCAAGACAATTGATCAGCCGTCAACGAGAAAGGATAGGGATTCATGAAAGAACCCGTTGATTGCAATGAAACCACATATCAGATATATACCCCAAACGTACGATCGCATGAAAAGGATAAGTTGTTTTATGGACTAATACAGAGTAACACCTGAAGCCGCAGGCACGGAGCAAACCGTGGCTTCAAATGCTTTGCTCGAGGCGCGCATTAAATGTAAACCCAAGCGCTCGGAATTACAATAAAAGGGCGCATGTTAATTTATATTAAGCCAAAGGCATTGTTTGATAAAATAAAAGATTAAAACTTTTTCACAAACTTGGTAAATCTCTGTCGCATTTACCTCTTTGTAACGTTTTTGCCAGGAATGTAAAAATGCATGCCTAAAAGTTTCTAACGTTTATCGAGCGAGCAGTTTTCAGCTAGGCTCGATTTCTCATCAGTGTCTCGTACCTCAGCATAACTGTTGTGATCAATGTACTTGGACTATAACCCCATTACTTCAGAACTTAAATGAAATTTTTAAACGCTAGATAAGGAATTTAATCTTTTGACTCTCTGACTCTCCCTGTTTCTCTCTATTACAAGTTATGATGCCACTCGAGGCTTCTTGCACTAACCGTGATAACTTTTTTGGTGAATTGCGATGGAACAATTTGGAAATTTGGGTTCCGCTGACTATTTTAAAACAATTCTACTCCATGGTCCCAAGTGTAAAACAACATGCCGCGTACAATAATCCAGTCAGAATAGGAAAGAGGGTGACAAAAGGTTAATACCCGACACGTGTTGAGGACAAAAGTTTGCACGAGAAACGTGAAAACAACGAAAACATTTACGCGAATCGTGAATTTAAAAAGGCCATTGCCGGGATCATCCCAATGATTTGCTACACTCTGTAAAATCTGAGCAAAAGTTCAGGAGAAGTCTCAAAGACTCTTTGCTTCTCTTTCGTGCACGCACGCGTTCTGTTTGGTCTCGCTTCTTTGTGTAGTCTCCTTTGAAGCGTTAACTTTTTTTTGAGATGTCACGCAACGCTCCCCTAAAGTTCTTTGGGGGGATAGTTGCGTGACATCCCAAAAAACGGCTGCGGAGGAGACGATGCTTTGTGCGACATTTAAATGGCTGTCTGAAGAACTCATCACCAAGCCAGCCAAGTCGAATTTGGAAGGCTGATCATATACCAAAATGACAGTTTTGGTCTAAAAATAAGTGGACTATTTCAGTTTAACCTGGTGTCTGGAACATGTCGACACCTGGAAAACTTTGCGCAATCGGCACCAAAGCAATTCTGCCTCGGAAGGTAACTTCAGAAACTTTAAGCTTGATTGTTCACAGTATGTGGGCTTCAAGAGACCCTGTGATGTGTCTGGTTTCTTAGTCCTTACACTACTGGTGATCTAGCTAAGTAGAGTTTGGCAGAGGCAGACTTACGGGGAACTGAGAAAAATAGAGATTTGAACAGAGATAAAGCTGTACAATAGATGTGAATATCTTAATTTTCCCGAGAGTTGAAAATTTAACTCCCTTTCCACTTCACTAAGTCAATTTGTAACTTCTCACCCACTCTGGTTTTCTGATGTTATGACACACACTTTTTGCAATATAAAATTAAACGTATTCCTTTTATTTACAATTCTCAATAAAACTTTTTATCTTACACTATTACCAATATGGTATAATAAAGTGACCAAATATTATATACAAGACCCAAAACTTGAAAATGTACTCTTTTTACACTTTTTTTGGATTTTCCATTTCTTTTTTTCATTCTATGAATGTCTATGGATAACATTAACAAAGCGAATAGAGCGACCGCTTTTTTTAAGTGAACAAGAAAAACAGCAAACCTTTCAGCTTACAACTTCAAAACTATCAAAACAATTTTGAGAAAGCAAGCTTACGTTTAGACTAACAGAACAAAGGAAGAAAAGTATGAACAGTCAGCGAAAAAGTCTTTGAGTTCTCTAACAGTCTCATAATACACAAGGTCCTGGTGTCTCAAGACTTGGGTCCACTGCGTACATTTCAGTCCAGGAACACCTCCGAGGAAGGACACCTGACATGTAAGGGTAATCTGACCCTTCAAGAAGTACTCGTAATCTCATAGCAACTCTCCGACTGTGTACAGATCCACCAAGAAGTACACATTGTACTCCGTAGGGTCTCCATGTGCATTTGCTTCCTTTAAAGTGGTGTTTTACCGTTGCAAGTGAAGGAGGGATCTGTAATCCAGGTTTGTCTGTCACCAGAAGAAAGGCATCCGCCTCAGCAACTTTCTTTTCTAACACTTTCAGGGGCTCTTCATATATTTGGCACAAGCAAGCTTGTGTGTCTTCATACATCAACAACGGCACACTAACATTGGCACATTCTAAAAAACAAGATTGAAACAATCGATGTTAGAAACGATATTACAATATCATAAATGACCTCGGAAGGTGTATAGAGTGATTTTACTTTTTTAAAATACTAGTCTACTTCCGGTCATCACTCGTTTGATAAACATCACCAGTTAAATTAATGAATCAAAATACGTTCTGCAAAATAGCATTCACATTTCAGGAAATCGCAAAATATTTGCTTTTTATATAGCGATTTTGCAATTGCAAAATATGGATCTTTAAATCAAGTTGAGGAGCTGTCATTCATCTCACAGCTGTCGGCACAGGCAACGGAGCATATCCGTTTCAGATATGGGAACAATTTTCGGATTGGGCAACAAAATACCAGACGATTTCAAATTTCCATAAATATAGCAAAAGTAAACCATTCTTTCACCTCCAGACGGCCAAGCAAATTATTCTCTTTCGCAACATCGATTGTCGCAAATATAAATCACGCTTTTTGTCAAACGATCACGTTTCTGGGAGGCCAACCCATCCAGTTAGATGACAAGCTCTCAAAATGTCAGTTAAAGAAAATCACAAAAGGCAAAATTTTCGAAACTGTTAGCAGCTATATGGCTCACATCTAGTGAATCTAGTTTTCCTGCACACAATTAAAGTTCCACGGAAGGAAGTTATGGCGAAAACGCATATTTTGATGACCTAAAAGTCGTTTATCTTTCTGGGGTTGGATCACAGCCAACTTTGAATAACAATTAGGCAGAGGGGCTTTTCCCTTTGGAAGCGAAAGAAAAAATATCACTACTTTAAAAGCGCAATGGTGTGTTACCTACCAAATAAGGTTATTTGATGTCCTTCGTTGCAAAGCTGTTTTAGAACATACTGAGCTTGGCTCAGTCCAGGGTTGCTGGATACAAAATCTGCGAACAATACAATCTTCATACTGTTCGGTGACTTAGACCTCTGTAAATCCCAACCCTGCAACAAAGAGAACATCCTTGAATAAGCAACAAGCTCAATACATCTACATTCGAATATATATCGCTGCGAACCATTGACAACATTGCATCATGGAGCTGACATTCAAATGACCAGTCACGAGACGAGAGCGTGCAGAATAATTTCTCAGCTGCTAAATATAACCTTGACATCTTTTCCTGAAGGCAAGAAAAGGCCATGCAAGAGAAAATTTCCAGCAGATATGTTTTCAGAATCACCTTGTATTAGAGCTTTAGCTTTCAGTAAACACCATATCTTAAGTGTTAATAATTTAGTATTTGTCCGATTTTCGGTCACGTCCGCGGTACTAAGGAAATTATTCCGTACCTGAAAAGTGAAAAAATATTCTGCCGCGGTGAGCTCTTCTGCAGACAAAAAATTCTCCTAGTGCGATCAAAAAATAAAAACTCTTGCCTGCAACCTCTCAATTCCCCAAATTTGCGGATCTTGAATGTCAAAATGAAGTAAACGTGTAATATTTGAAGACGTCCATGCAAATCAACTTTCCTTCGCGAAGATCCACGACCGAATGTGACTTTCGCGCGAGGGCAAAAATTCTTCCATGTAATTTAACCCAGCTTTATTTTAAGAACAAAATCGCTTTTACCGTATTACAGATCTCAGCAGGTCAGGAAATCGCTCTAATCAATTCATATGTCCATCACTTGTTGAAAGACGGCTGGTCAGTTGCCAAATTTTAGACCCGTGCACAACAACATGAATCAAAAGTAGTCACGTCGCTCAAGATGCTAAATTCAAGTAAAGAAATCAGGCTGAAGCGAAAATATGAACACAAAAACAGCTCAGCTGGCAAAACGTATGAAGAAACTGCAAGCGCATCAATTTTGAGAATCGAAGGCGCTAACAAAGCACTTTCTAAATCGACGATGTCATCGCTGAAGCACAGAGTTCTAACTTCCAGGTTTCTTCTCAGATATCATTACTAACGAATCGAATCGCTTATTCTTAGCAGCTGAAGATTTTTACTTTGAACATAACTGTGATCTTCGCTCAACCAATTATCAGAGATCGAACTGTAGCGTGGAACAAGAAACGAGTGAGCGACAGTATTCTTAGCGCCCTGTTCATCGACTGACAAAATTTCAGAAGGAACTTCGCTGAACCGCCGCCGATTTTAAACTTAACTTCAATCGAAAGCAGTCACTTACCAGGCTAGAACTAGGCATTGTTGTGTTTCCTTTGCACATCTTGCTTAAAATCAGCTTGTTCAATTCTGCTTCAACCGGCGAAAAACCTTCTCTCACCCGTGCATACACTAGAAGCACGGAAAATCACTTGTTCGTAAGGATTTTATATGCTTTGACAAGCTCTGTGACGTCATAACAGTGGCCATTTACAATATCACACCTAGCACGTTCCGATTATAATCTGGCCTTCTGATTGGTTCATGTAACAATTATTAATTGACGTTATTGACTCAAGGGCTCGAATCCCAGATGACGGCAAGGGCCACAGCCAAGTTGATGATTTTGTTATAATGAGAATAGAAGAATAGTCTGGAATATTCATCATGTTCGAACAAAGAAATCACTTTGAATGCGGGCGCTTTGTTATTCTGCATTCATAGAACAAAAGACTTGTGATATTTCGGAAAAACAACATATACAAAGCAAAAGGTAATTAAATGTCAGATCTTGCAGCCGATAGGTTGATTCGAATACAAAGCTAACTTGTTCTATCACCTTTGTGACCGAGATTAATTTCGCTGGTTAGAGCGCATTTAAATGTTGTTGTTTTCGCTTCCTTGAAAAAAGAAGGAAAGCAATAATGTTTTAAACCATTTGCGCTTTTGTGTTTGTTCCAAGATCACCTTTTCCGAGTGTCTTTTACAAGGCTTTTTCTCATTGATGACTTTTAAGTAAAGTACGTGCGTGCTTGACTTTACGAACGTGACATTTGCTGATTTGGTGTCCCGTCGACTAATTTTGTCAACTTTCTGTGCTGGAAATTGACCTATCTTCCTACATGCTCACTACCAATTTGCAAACGCTGTGCACATTTAAAATCATTTATCACTTTATCGTTCTTTGCAAGGATGTAAATCCTGGTAAAAAAAAAAAAAATAGACAAAAACAAGAGACTTTACTTCGCCAATATCGAACGTACCTTGTTTTTCTCCACCGATATTGCCTCCCACGAAACATTCTTCTGTTTCAACATTTTGAGTGGCCTTCGCCGCATTTTGTCGAATGCTTTTCTTTTGTTTTGCATTTTCAGTAAGAACAAGACAGAGTTAAGCTGGGCAAGTTGTTGAATTGGTGATAACTTGTTGATATTTTCAAACAATTCTGGACCTAGGCCATCAAACATAATAAAAATAGCCATTCGCAAATTGTAATCGCTTACAGGAAGCTTGGTTCTCTTTGTATCCAGTTCTCTCACTCAAGTTGCGGTTTTTCGAGCATCATTGTTCCACCGTCGCAAATTAGTTTCGAAACAATGGCGTTTTTCAGACCGTTTCAAAGTTGGCCTATTTCCTTTTCATTTTCATTTTTTTTTTGTGAGGTCGCACAAGGGGTCGTACAAGGAGAGCAGTGTTTTGTCATGTGATTTTAACACACCCACAACAACACCCACAAACCAAATGCAACGGAAACAAAAGCCCTTTCCTGTATATACTAAGATGTTTGAAGTCTATTGTTCAACCCTTTTTTTCGCTTTTGTTGTCGGAAAGTAAATCAAAAACAACAATTAATTTTCATCAGGACAAGTCGGACAAGAGTAGAAATTTCAGAAAGCCAAATATTGTCGGAATTCAGACTCCCGCGGAATTTTAGATCTGTAATTCCGCAAGTTGGTTTGCGTTTTCTTTGCATTCCAAGTTATTCAGTGCTCCTTAGGCCCAGTCCGATTTCTTGGCACTAGTTATTGTCTAAAAATAAGACATCCAATACAAAGAATCCTTTCACTGAAGCCGAAAGAATAAGTGAGATGTAAACCATTTGAATTACTCAAAACAAAAAGGGACTTAAGGGATTCCTTTACATCATTGCCTAATGAATCAAGAATTCATCATGCTTTTACCTGAAATTTCTTGACAGTAACAATGTGTACCAAACACAAGATTTGCCGCAAGTCGATTGCGAAAGAGAGCCAGCGAGCGAAAGAGAGCCAGCGAGCGAAAGCGAGGGACGAAGTCGCGAGACGCGAGCGACGAAAGTCTAAAGTCTAAGCATACACCAGCCCTAAATGAGATCTTTTCTCATCAGCTTTGATTGCGCATCATCCACCATGTTCCAGGGCGAAGTATATTGTTTCGAAGGTTATTCAATATCATTAAATTTCTAGACACAAACAATCAGCAAAAATCCTGGGCTAGAGAAGCTTAAGTGAAAGAGGATAAGGTCATTAAAGTCTTCCAATCAGCATTCAACTTTGTTTCATTATATTTTGAAGCAAAACAGATCGGCTTTTCAATACTGAACTTACTGCGGTAACGCCAATCTCAGAATCTATCGCGCACGGAAAAACTAACTGTTACAATTAAGTACGAGACTAACTTGGAGGAATTAAAGTAAGACTTGAAATAGAGATATTACTGAATGTCAATTTTGAATAAGAACAAAAGTTTCATGCTTAATATATATATTCATGCTGGAAAAATAGTGTATCAGTACGATTTTTAAGTAATTTTTTTCGAAATGCGTTGTGTGCATAGAGATAAGAAATAAAGGCAAACATGCGGGCAAGTTTGAACTTTTGCTCATTTTGAAAGCACGAGCTGGAGTTGACGATTTTAGCAGTTTTCACTTTCAATTCTAGCAGGCGTTCAGATAGTTGCGGCACATGCCCGAGATCACGGCGCGCGAATAAAATAAAAAAAGCGCGGCTTTCTCTCGCCGCTTTTTATTATTGATATGTTTTCGCTTGCCGTTTTTCGTGCTAGGCTCAACTTACTGAACGCCTGGAAGAGACTATTTAAATTCCGACATGCAAGAGTAGAAACCTGGTAGAAACGCTTCTAAGGACTAGGGAGGCGTGATTGCGAAACTCGCGCTAATTGCTTCCGGATTCACATGTTCAAGTTTATCAGTTTCATTTTTATCTCCTTCTCTTGATCCAAAGGTCCAGGTGCAGGTTTGTAGGTCTCGTCCTGCTCACTTTTTGGAAGAACAACTTTAAAGAAAGGACGTGTGTTGAAAAGACAATTGGCTCAAAATGCGTGCCAGCGAAAAATAACAACTGTGAACTCTTTTGAAGACGTCGCTGCAGTGCAGAAACTATAAATTAGTTGGTGCTTGGCTCCTCCAAAAGAAAACAACACTATGCTATATTCATTCCTACGTGATACTCGCTGGCTACACGCCGTTGTCTTTTTTTTTTTAATAACTACAAGTTTCAATTTGTATTGATCTATTCAAATGCTTTGTTAGTACCGACATCACGAACGCACATTTTCGTGCAGAGTGACATGTTCTGTCGCGGAGGATTGGTGACTAACCGCATCTCGATCAAAGACCGGCGAACCAAACGTTTTCTCCAATACAAAGGATATGTCGTGCCCGAGTTCATTTTAGATTCAATTGCGCACAATTGGGGTAATATTTTACAATCGGCATTCGAAACAAAAACTTGCATCACCAGTTTGCAGTAAAAACCTTACTCCTGACCCACCACAAACAACCGGAACGTATGATAAAAATGTTGTATCTTTTTGAGAACGTTTCTGAATGACCTTTCATTGGATACCTTATTATTCCAACTCAGACTGAGCTAAAATAACTTCGTATCCAGTGTCATGACGTCAATGTAACTTTACGTCACAATTGTTTTTATCTGATGGTAATTTCTCACGAATTTGCTTTCTGTATGATTTAAACTTGATCTAACAAGCCAAAATATTATCCTGGGTGCCAGATTTTTGTTACTTTCTCGCGAGGAATGTTGAACCGGTTGAAGCATGATAAGCGACTTCGCCCGGATCTCAGATCGCGACCCTTAAAAGATCTCTGAGATCAAGGGTTGAGTGATATTGCATTTGATCATAGTCACGTAAACTAACAAGTGTCAAATCAATTTGGATAAAACAACATTGGAAAAACGTGATTTTGTCGGCGTGCGCGTGAAAGCGATCAGAGCAAAATTTCTGTAAGATTCTGAGGAATGGGAGCAGAACATTCATCGAGGAGTTCTCAGTAGTGAGATACCCGCTGGCTTTATACACTTCTTGATGTTATCGACGGTATCGGCATTAGTGGGTAATTCGTAGTTTTTTGCAATTGGTCTCCATGGAAGCAGTCTTGACTCATGTATAGTGGCCGCAGCGGAGTAAATGTTGCAAAGCTCTATCTCTTTACTTCAATTTCGATTCTAATAGCAGAAATTAACTTGTACATTTTGCCTCGACTTATATTGTATAAATATTTTTTTTCTCCCTCCACGCATGTGATCGACTAACGCAACCAAGACTGTCTTCATTCGCCTAATCTTAGACGAGTTTTAAGAGTGTTTTGTCTGTTTGAATGTTTAAAATCTGTTTATCAGAATTAACCGTGTTTTTCTTCAGTCGTTCATTCACTCCGGGGTTCAGCAGTGGACGAAAGTACCAAAAACAGCGTTTGGTCAATTTCCGGTATTCCTACACAATATTCCGGATTATGTGTTCTAAAGTTTCCCACCTCCCAGTTATTTTTTCCCAAATATCCTGTACCCGTTAGTTTTTTACCGTTTATTACCCGTACCCCGAAAACCTCTCGCAGGATTAGCGTGGGCGATGGCCGTATGGATAATATATCGACAAGTAAGGAGAAACAGAAAACAAAAATCATGAATTTTCATGATATTGACAAGTACTTCACAGTTCCACTAGATAACCAATACTTATATTTTGCACATGCTTTTAGTTAAAACAAGAGGTTATGATCTTGTTTAAAATGATGATATTGTTTTGGACGTTTAGTTGATGGCATCAGTGCAAGCAAAGTCCAAAGTAACCTCTGAGGTAACAAAATAGATGACCAGCTCAAAAATATAAACTTGGCCTCGTCTTATGAAGAAACCCTGAGAGAAAGCCATTTAATTGCCACGAAATTATGTTAATTCCAAATATGGTTTTTACTTCAGAAGCCGTAACTTCAATCATAAGGAGTAATTTTCAAAATATCACGAACTATTTGCGATTTAGTTTCCGGTTGATTTCTTTTTCATCGAAATTCTGGTGTACTTTCTTTAGAGGAAAACAATTCAGCTGGTGCTACGAGTCTTCTCCAAATGCGCTTGTTGGTCAGTTTGTTTATATTACATTGTTGGTCGAAATAAACCGCTTATGTACCTAAGCGTTAGGTACGAAAAAAATAGATCGAAGCTTTGGTGTTGATATGCGAAATATCAACGGCAATGAGAATCACATAGAAAAACAAACATAATACGGATCGGATCGAAACCAAATGTATTGAAAGTCGAAAAGAGAAATACAAATATATTAGTAAAACACAACAAGTGCCTTGTAACTATTTAATTACTCTTGGTCTTAAAAGCAATTTTCTTCCTCAAAAAAATCGAGTGATTCACTGAGTCGCATACACCACACCGAAACCTCTAACTGAATGAGATCCTTCTTTTTGAGGACTCAGGAAAATTTGTTATGGATTAAGACACAAGAAATGTGGGAGTACGTGATGCTTTTAAATGAGCTCCAATCAATATTTGCAAATGTCACAGAGCGGTCCAGCAGGTTTTTAAGGCTTCTATTTGATTGGTTTTTTAACATTCTTTGTATGCTCCGACATCGCGAATCACGTTTTACATGTTGAATTTCGTGCAACAGAACATGCTCATTCGTTGGAGTCTACCTTATAAAGTGAATTCAAGCGCGGTGGAAGAAGTTAAAATATGTGAAGTCTTCTAATGGAATCCGAACAACTCTAAAACAAGAAATATCTTGCAAATAATAATAATTACACACGTGAACAGATAAACTTACTTTCTTTTCAGAAGAATAAAATCCACTCATGATCACTGAACCAGGGTACTTAGTTGTGACAAGCATGAACCAGGGAATGTTGAGGCCAATTTATAATCGGTACCATGTGATTTGTCGCCGTTTTGACACCTTTTATCACGAAAGTTTTAATTCACTGTACACTGGATGTCTTCCCTCCAGGAAATAACACTTACGTCAAGAACCCGTATGTTTAAAATGCTGTTCTGTAATGTTTGTTTGGGTGACAAAATTAAATAAAGTTCATGTTTAAATTTCATGACTTTCACTTGGTGAAAAAGCGTGTTTCTATTTACCAAAGGAACAATAACTTATCATCCGCAATTCAAAACAGTTTAGCTGAGTTTTTCATGAGCTGTACGTTGCTTTTCACCCATTGATTCCAGAGCCATATTTTCAGGTGGAGCAGGCGATAAATTTACGTATAGAATTCCTTGACGTCAGTTTTAACAGCAAGTGTAGAAAGTGAACTTGGTGAAATTGTTTCGCTCCATCACCTGCACATCAAAACACCACTTGAAACCACGTGATGTGACTTTGTATATTTGGTCAATATGCACGAAAATTATTTTCCACAATATATTTCTTATCTCCAGCTAGTAAACATCAGCATGTCTTTTCCCTACAATGTTTTTGCCAGGAATCCGAAAGAAAAACGCAATATTTATCTATGCTTTTCTCGCCTCGGACAGGTTCGATTGTGCGTGTACAAAACCACAGAGCCTATTTTTAACGCTAGAGAGTCGACTGGAACTATGGAAAAATGGACAAGCAACCAAATTAACATAGCCAGTCTGTTAAGATCTCAGCTGAAATCAAATCAGACTTTGTACTTTGTGAAAGTAAATATTCCGTTGCCGTGCGTGACTTTGGCTTGGGAGGCTCCCTCACATGATAACAATAATTAACAAGCTAGCAGTTTTCATTCTTTCGTCAAACAGCAGTTTAAATTTTGATTATTTTTATCGCTTTGGGCAACATCTGGGGCCCCGGATTCAAAGGAACAAGAATCTAAATTTTTAAAAGGGTATTGCTTCGCCCTACCGTTGCAGATTTTTTAACTTGGCTAGTAAGAGGCACGAAAGATTCTACTTTATATATTCGATCGTTTTGCACTCTTCTAAAATGCAAGTGAATATATGCAATTTCATATAATTGAACTGCGGAGAAAGACATGAAGACAAACGATTATCGCAATTATTCACACATTTTAAGCAGTTTTGAAGTTAAATCCTGTGAAACAGTCAGGCCTGAACAGGATCATTTGTTCGCACCCAAGACCTCTGTGGTACTAGTGCAGTGCTCTATCGAGCTATGTTGTGAGTTCGTTATATACCCGTAAATGATGAATGAATATATGAGAGACCATATATTTGAACTGCTCGGAAAGATATTAAAACATCAATGATCACTGCAGTTATTTACAAAACTTAAGCAGTTGTGAAAGGGGTTCGAATCCCGTCCAGACCCGAATTTTCTTTTTTTCAGGCTATAAATTCACAACTGCTTAGTTGTAATGATCATTGATGTTTTCATACTATTTTAAAATATTAACATTGCCTCAATACAACTGGACTATTTTTTAGCATTTGCCTGAAAAAGCCAATGCTGAATAGAGAATGAAAAATAGAAAACTAAATAAACATTGTTTGTGATACTGTAATCAGCCGGCCTCCGATTAGCTACACTAGTAACCAGGCCTTCGTTCAACGCAGTCAAAATGACGCTGGCACAAATGACGGTGATTCGTTAGTTGTCAAAGCAACGAAACACAACCAGAAGAACTCTGTTGAAACAGATCAAGGTCAAGTTTATTTTCTACCTATTTATCAAGGATTTAATTTCAAATCCAGTTCCTACCTGAAAACAGTTTTAACACAAACGTCGATCATTAGAGTGGACCGTTATAATAAGGCTGGTACACGGGTGGGAAGGGAAGTAGCCTCTTCCAGGCGTTCAGTTAGTCAAGGAGAAGCGCAAAAACCGGCGCGCTTCTCCTTGACTAACCGTGAACGCCTGGAAAGGCTAGAAGGGAAGGGCTTGTCCCAATATCACTTGAAAGGCTTCCATCCGACATTATTTCGACCGTGAAAATGTTTTGACAAATGGCCAAAAAGATGGACACGCGTGGTTTTGGATTGGGAACAGAGTGAGGAGATATTCTATCGATACGACCAAACCAGTAATTCGCAGAACACCCTCCCCTCCCCGAACCCACACTAGTTTCCGTTCCGTGTGCTAGCTACCCTCAAAGCCCTGGGACTGTGTGCGGCTTTTAATTTTCTTTTATCTTACACGTAACTATTACCCCGTAAAGAACGCAATGACCCTCTCGGGACAGGTCTTAAGTTTCAGATATCTACGTTTAAGTACAAACTCTCCCTGGCAATTGTTAAAAATTCACATTGAAATTAAGTTAATTATTTTGTCCCCGTGATATCACAGTTAAAATGTTGATCTCTTCTGGAGCCCAGTCGCCTTTTCGCTTATACTCGGGCTTTCTGCACCGTCAACGGCCTGATGATTTCCTCTGGATTTCGATTTTTATTCCAGCTTGTAGATTTATAGATGATTAACAGTGTCATGGCGGCGTTAGTAAAAGCGATTTCATCTCTTCCAGCACATTGGATACAAGAGAGAAGTCTGTACTTTTACCATCTACAGACACTGAGTGATCCTATGAAAAAAACAAGACCCTCCTGATCAAAAACTGCTTTCTTTCCACATTATCAATACAATATCAAGACAATTGAATGATGAGATTTAAGAAAATCATCAACCTCTCGATTTACTGACCGGTAACTGTTTCACAAGTAAACAGAGATGATGTCCTTGAATTGAACTGGCGTACAAGGACGCACTGCTATCCACCTGTTCTACGACTACAAAAAGGAAAAAAACAAAATTATATTACAATAAGGAGTAATAGGCTTGGTTTCAAATCCCCCTTGAATTGAGCGCGCGGCTAAATAATGAGAGCTGGGAACTAGGCCAAGGTTTCATTGGTGATAATGCGAAGAACGAATAACATGAACTGTTCAAGTTGATTTCGTTCTTACAAAACGTTCTTGAAAGTCAATCGACACAAAACTAACCAGAAGAAACATCTGCAGCCTAAATGGCATTCAAAAACACGTCTAATCAAAACAGAACAAGATGAATTGCATTCCGATAACATCTGCCCGTAAAACAGGGCCAAATATAGGTTGTTTTTTAGTCCCACTTTAGTTTATTTTTAACCACAGCACCAATATACCGATATAACACACGGATCATTAAACAATGCGATAATCAAGCTGGGCCAACATAGGCAATGGTTACCGAGGAAAAACACAACATCTGTACTGGAAACCTTCCAAAGTTTATCCCGAGGCACTTGAAACAATTTCCTAGTCATACGATCCGGTAAGCGGATATTAGAAAATCACGTTACAACAAAACATTGACTGAAAACTGAAGATCCTTTGTTTGGCCAGAAGAATGTACCACCAAGAGAAATCGTGGCTGAATTGACGGAAGTAACAACTTTTGTTTGGTTTATTTTTGGCGGAATGAACGAACAGCCTGTGCCAACTTGAGATTTGTAAAATTTGAAGCAAAAATCGATATCATTGAAATATAAGAGATGATCATGCTTGTGAGTCGAATATTTATGTTTTTCTAGCTTTCTTTATCCAATTAAAGTTTAAATAAATTTAAAAAACAGCCTTAAGAAAATATGCGCGCTGATTGGTTAAAAATCATGTTCCTATAACTCGGTAGAAACAAAGAACAAGCACGAGCTGTTGATGTAATGATGGCGCGAGCAAAGAAAATTTTTGGTTTGATGGTCAAAGAAAACAAGTTGTTTCCCTCTTTCTCGTCGCGGTGTTTTCTAAAAGAAATAGAAAACATGTTCTCCGTGTTTCTATTGAGTTATAGAAGTACTCGTTTTTGTTTAGGAGAACTCCGATCGAAAAAAGCTGTGGAAACACTCGCTTACGGCTCCTGTTCCCACAGCATTTCTCGTTCTCCCAAACTTCCATTCGTGTTTCTATTTAACAATTAGATTATGAGCTCGAGATTTCTATGAGGTGATAGTTGACGAGGCCGAAGGCCGAATCAACTATCATCTCATAGAAATCGAGAGCGAATAATCTAATTGTTTTAGTATAATTCTTACTAAAGTTCACTTCAAATAACGGTTTCCAATTATTTCTCGATGCATTATTAAACTTTACACCTCGAAAAGATCTCCCGGATTGAGTTGGCATTTAAAATTGAAGTCGTGCACGCGCGCGCATCATTTTTTCAATAATTTTAACTTTTTTTAAGTCCAGAAACCGTAAATGCCCTTCGTTTTGTCTTAGGACTTTAATTATCCATTTTCATCAAAATTTTCCTCCAAAACTTTGGCAAAACGAAAAAACGTCGCCATTTCGTAGACAAGTTCAGCCACTGCACACTAATGGGTGATAGTGTACAATGGCTCAGCCAATCAGATTACAGCATTTGCATTAGTATACCAGTAGAATTCTACTAAAACTCGATAGAAACACGGCACATATTTTCTATCTCTTAAATAGTTACTGACTAATCCACGATATTAACACACCCTCACAAATTGTACGACAATATTGTGTACTCCGCAGGCGTCCTGATGTCTGGTTTGAAGTAAACACTCGTTTTATCGCAATGAGATCAATTTTTGATTGTAATTTCACTAATCTCAAGTTGGTTGCTACGCTAATAACCCAAACAGGGTCACAGTTGGAGACCTTCCGACACTCTCAAAAGATACCATCTGCGCCATAATATGATAGCAGACAGTTTGTCTCCTGATAAACCGATTCAGAGTGAATCTAAAATGCGATACAAGAAATCAGTGTTACAATGGAACACGGCGGAATATATTTGGTTTTTATTCTTGCCTCCTCGAGGCGCGGGCGTGTCCAACCGCAACGCCAACAAATTTTCGTCGTCCTAACACTAATGGTATAAGAATAAAAATTTTTACCAGAGGATTGGGCCTAAGTTTTACTGTCAACAGTATAAACTGGGGTTTAGTGAAGAGAGCGGGGAAGAGCGGCACGCGAGACACGCGTTACACGTGCGCGCGTGGTCGGAGGGGAGCATAAAGACAATTACAGTCTTGTTTACCTGCAAAATGTAACAGAACACAAATCCTGGTGATGATTGAGCTAAACTCTGTTGTTTCTGGAGTTGTAACCTGCAAACACAAAAATATCAGCTTGAGAGGAAATTTACAGTTCAGTTACATCAGCCCGCCCCGAAAAAAATATCAACGGCAAACCACAGACGCTCTATCGTATTCAGTTGTCTTTCCGGGAAGGCGGCGGTAAACACAGGTCAACAGTCATACAGCGGTGAACTGAATTAACAAGAATCTCTTGATTCCAGTATAAAAATTCTCCTTACAAGTTCCATACAGTTCTTACAAAAGGGATAAGAAGAATCCGTCCTTATCACACAAGAGGCGCGAGAGCTAAGAATCAAATCATGATGTATCTCGTATTGTATCTCGTTCACAGAAATTGACGTAAAGTGCAAGCATTGAGCACAAGAGAAACAAGAAGACCTGTATTAACTTTCATCAGCCTCTAATTGATTTCATTAACGATATCTGCTTGCCTGTTAAGCCTCAAAGGTCTTTCATCGAGAAGAGAACAGCATGGCAGGAAAACAAGACGGTGCGAGAGCACGAAGGAACTGCTTAAACTGTCACTTTTGCTTTGCAATCGAGAATCTTGCGCTAGTGTAATGATTTGTTCGCTTAAATCAGAATGAAAACTAAACCAAACCATTACTAGCCTAGCATCGGTCACGAAAGCTTAGAGTTTGCGGAAACTGCTAATCACCCAACACAAGTTCAAAGCAACATGGCGCCGGGTATTTCCTCAGGTAACAGTAACCGGAATAGATAAGAGAAAATCGGAAGGATGAAGGAGGTACAAAAAGTACAGGAAAAAGAAATGAAGCAAACAATTCCACTGTACACGTTCAGTGTTTGGTTTCATCATGTGAAGCAAAGGCGTTTCTAAGAACCGCCTTGCTATAAAAATAAATGAATTCAATTGGATTCACACAACTTGAATCCCAACTTCGGAGACAAAGATGTGCCTAAGTCAACCTTGGTTTGAGTCTTGTCGAGTTGATGGGCGACATTTGAAGAAAACAGAAAGCGTTGCAAAATTGCAAAGATAGATGATAATCACTTGAACTCTAACATTGCTAACACTTTTTAATTTAATCACCACAGTGTGACCTTAGAACGCACTGCATGCTGGTCCAAAGGCTGTGCTATTACCCAGGCCTTTCTATTCTAGCTTTGGAGTATTCCCAGCCTCTCACGGTTTTGGTCAGACGACATATAAACAAGTACACAAAAACTAACCTTTACTGAACTCTTGTTAGCTAATGTTCCACTTCCTAGAAGATTAGCGAAGTCCGTGCTGTAGAAACCCAATAACAAATTATACAGAAGTATAGCATAACGAAAAATTCGAAACAGAAGACTAAGGTGTAACAGCAATAAAGCACTAACATCATAACAAACTCAAATGATGCATCCATACCTCGACAGTGGAGTGGCGATTAGAAAGGAAGAACACGGTAAAAAGACAGAAAAATCCATCTTTTCACTTGTCGAGCCTTCGTCATCCTACAATAAAAATGACAGGACAGAAAAATGAAAACTATAAGAAAGCGATACGTTAAGGTCGTACTAAAATCACTTCATAATAGGATTTCAAAGTTTGAATCGAAACTCTACCAGGGGTACCCTACAAGGGACAAGTCTCTTTGACCCCACCCCTCCCTCTCTTCCACCGGGGAACAGAAATAACCGAAAATAATACAAAGCAACAAAGTACCTTGATGACATAAGTTAATGTGCCTCGCAGCTTCTGAGCCATGACTATACTCTCCACATTGAAAGCAAACTGTCCTTCATTTGAAGATCCTGTCAGATTAACAAACACGTGTTCAGTTTGTATATTAACTAGCTTAATTGATTAAACTTGAAAACAAAATGCGAGACGAACACACTGAATATGAAGTGAAAATCGACAAACAAAATAAAACTAATTTTAATCTTTCGAACCTCCCCTCTTCCCCTTTCTCCCCCCTAAAAAAACAAAAACATGAAAAACCACCTTGCTTTGTTAAGTGAAGAAATAGAAAGAATAAATAATTCAAGTCAAGTCAATAAATAGCATCAATAGTGTTCCTCAAACATAAAGCTCCGATTACAACCGTTAAAATCACTAGCAAACACTAAACAGCTTAGTGACCACTCACCTGGCAGAAGATGGAAAGGGACTGGGACGCTATCATGTGACGAAGAACCGATCTGTCGACAGAACAAGTGATGTTAAAATCCACGGCCATGAAAATACCAGAAGAAAGGCTGTTCTGTTAACATTGCTTAACTGTACTAACGTAACCAGCGTAACAACGATTACTTTATTTCTTCTACGAACGGCTTTTACAAATCCTGTTTTAGAAAGAATTTGAGAAGCTAAAAAATGTTTTATATAGATCATGTCAACCCAACAATGATAGCCGGTGTACACACATTTTTATTTTGTAAGAAGTATGCGTATTAATGATCCTCTCGATAGTGGTTTGTTTCTGTAAAGCATTTTTTATTGACAACAAGGAATACTCACCGGTCGTACCAATTTAGTATTGAGGGAATCTAACACGTTAAACTCCAAGGACTTGATATGACGATCCGTCAAATTACTGTGAGAAAAATTATCAAGACAGCTGAATGCAATTAAACGTTAACTTTGTTATGTAATGGCGTGTGTAATGAAGGTATTTTCATACTAGTTATGCAACGCTTTTGAGTGGTATACCGCGGAATATCCCACAAGTTACTTGTATTTTCTCGGTACACAGGCGAGTGCGTATACCAAGAAAATACAAGTGACAAGTGGGATATTCAATGATATATTACGAGAGAGCGTTACATAACTACTTTATACCACGCCATAGAAATTTATACAATGGCCAACACAATAAATGCGACATACGCGCGGCGCATGATGGGCGTACTACCGTCGAATATACAATGTATTTCCTGTATTCTGATTGCCTGTATTTTCTATGCCACGGTATCTAAGTAAAGTATTCAACTATAACTGCAAAGACACAACAACAACAACAACAACAACAACTACAACAACAACAACAACAACAACAACCACAACACCTCGCTCCCAATGTGTGGCTTCATAGCTCAGTTGGTAGAGCATCGCACCGGTACCGCGGAGGTCACGGGTTCGAATCCCGTTGAAGCCCTGATTTTTTTTTCAGGCTTCTTCTTTCCAGTTGCTTAAATTGGAAAATTTACTGCAATGATCACACTTCACTTTCAACCACAACAACAATGGAGCAATAATTCATTTGCATCGAACAATCTTCAGCTTACAATTATTTGCTCTCAGAGTAAAAAAAAGCAACATCGCTAACGGTCAGCTTGAAATAGCTTTTGACCTCATCTGGAAGGGTGCCATCTTACAGTTAAACAAGCTTATCAGGAGAAAACAGTAGAGGACAACACAAACTTAAAACTACACTGAAAAAAAGATAAATAAAGCAGCACGGACCTGAAAATAATAGAAACTACCACTTGATTTCTATGTCGAGAAGTTACTCTTGTCTCGTACATCTGAAACAAAAACGAAAAAATTTCTTTTCTCCTTACTGAATATCTTACATTTCTTTCAATGTTAGTTGAGTATTTGCCAGGAGATGTCGACAACATCCCCCTTATAATCTATCAAATATTTTCACTCGTTCGCGATTGGTCTAAACGGATCATGTGACCGAATATATTTCCCCAGCTAAAACCGGGGAATTTCTGAGAATATTCTCATATTTTCAAAACTTCGCGTATTGCAAAAGAGATTTGAAGGATATTAAACACAATAGCCTCCATTTAACAACCAAAATATGATCCTAAATTCATCTTTGGACATTATCTGTTCCTCAAACCTTAGTTTTCCTCGAGCTACGCTCTCGGCACAGATAATGTCCGCGGACAAATATCCGGGCATATTTTCGTGCCAAATCGAGGCTATTGTTTATTTAACTACCTTCATAGGCCCGCAATGCATGCAGAGAAGTATGCAATTTATTGATCGTATCACCTGTCTTCTCATATTGTAAAGATATTCTAAAAGGAAATTAGAAGTTGATCACAGGTAAACGTTAGTTCCTTACCAATCTAACAGAACTGCTCTCTGAAAGAACTTTGTATGTTGTGATGACTGGCTGTAAGACAAGGGACGATGATTACATTTCGAAAATAGAGAAAAATAAAATTAACCTAGAAATATGACAATAACAGTTTACTCCATGAAGATATAATTGATCACCGCAGTTATGCACACAACTTAAACAGTTGTGAAAGTTAAGTCTGAGATAAATTCAGGCCTGAACGGGATTCACACCCATGACCTCTGCGACACCGGTGCAGAGCTCTGCCAGATGAGCTATCAAGCAAACTGGGAGCTGGCCACTTTGTGAGTTCACAATATACTCGGTATCGCAGAGGTCATGGGTATGAATCCTGTTAAGGCCTGATTTTTTTCAGGCTTTAATTTCACAACTGCTTATTAAGTTATGTATAACTGCGATAATCAATCATATCTTCATACCATTCTCCGCAGTTCAAATATATGAACTTTCATACATGCACTTGTCAATTTAATCAGCACTGCACTGCAAATCAGGTGCATCAAGCGGTAATTTTCTCAATGAGTAATTGTGCGAAAGCTCTCGCGCAAACCA
>JAHPZR010034569.1:35000-52803 GCA_019787425.1 Platygyra sinensis
AACCAGAGTTTAATAAACATACACTCTGTCAGAGTTTAATGCATCAAGAGTTTAATGCATCAAGTCATTCTTTTTACCTGTGGGTCACCTGGTCCATTACCAGCTGGTTTAGAGTCTTCCTGTACTGTTATCACATTTGAAGGAGTTTCTTGTTCACTGTCTTCTCTTGCATCTTCTCTTGGTGGTGATTCAGGATGTTCTACCTCTCCATTGAACATGAGATTATCCTCAACAGGCTCTGCAACTTGATTAACATTAAAAAAGTTCGACTAAAAGAAGATTGGCAAGGCATTAAAATTCACATGTGTGTTGAGTATAGTGGAATCTTGTTAATCTGGTCACCAATCTGGCTGTCTTAATAGAGGTAGCCACATTAAAGGGGTTCTTGAAATAAGAAAATGATTAACTGAGGTTCTGCTCAGGCCCGAAGTGTCTGTAATAACAAGGTGGCTGTATTAACAGGTTAAGATGAGATTCCACTGTATTCAAACTGGAATAGTACAGTCTCCACTCTTCATGTTCGCCCCAAAACTCTAAAATGGCCATGGTTAGTTAAGGGAAATGGTCATTTCAAATACCCTGGTTCCATGATTTCATTCTTATAGTGGAAAGCATACCTTCCTCCTTGTGGTGGCGATGCTTCTGTTTTGATTTCTTTTCCTTGTTATCTTTATCCTTTTTATGCTTGTGTTTACTCTGAGAAAATTGTCATTAAAGTAAAATTATTATGTGCAAAATATATTGATGTAACATTAGAAGATCGCATTGTGGTATACTGTACATTGTAAAATTATACACTTTAAGGATTGGTGAAACCATATTCAGTGAGGCCTGGAAACTTATGTGTGGCTTATCAAGATCTTGTTACTGCATGAGGAAATTTGTGATACCGCAAACTGATGGTTACAAGCCCTGGGCTTATACAACCTTGTAAGGGTTCTTAGATGGGCTTATAAATGGAGGGGCTTATATCCCAAGGGATTTATAACCGTAATAATTAAGAAAAAGGTTTAGAAATGAGCTATAGTTTACACATGTTGACTGAAGTACTTTTTTCATTTACTGGTAATTAAGCTTTAAAACATCATAATAAAACAAATTCAGAAAAGGGAGAGCCAGAGGGGGGTTATATCTGGGGCAGGGGCGGGGGGCTAATAAACAGATATATTTTTTTGTCTTACTGGCAGATGGGCCTATAACTGGGGGGGAGGCGGCACTTAAAAGTAACTGTTTATGGTAGAAAAGAAACACATGAACCCCACACAAGCAAACCTTTTTTCCTTCACTGTCCTTCCTATGTCTGTGCTTTTTATCCTTGCTGTGTTTTTTTGGAGTAATTTCCTGGAATTGATGAAAGATACAAATTAAATCACAAAAGACCTAACCATTTTTGCAAAAGTTTCAAAGGATTGTGAGTGTTTCAGAAGAGGCTAATCAACTGCCCGAAATACTAAGATACACTGCTCTGTAATTAGTACATAAATTTTGGAGCTCATATTCGGTGTAAAACAAACAATAACATCCTATTGTTTTACCCTTTTGTCCAAGATTCAAATGACTCCTTTGTTTCTTGTTTTGCTTTTGTCCTATGCACTATGACGTCAGCTGTGCCATTTTACACGGATCATAAACCAATTTTGGTGTGTGAACTTGGAACAAAATGAGGGTGAATGTTCAATTATCTCACTCCCAAATCAGAATTTTTGTTTACTAGTAAAATGGACCACACAGGAATGGAATAAAATCATGACTTCTGAATGGTTAGAATAAATAGCTCATATAATAATCTGCCATATATCAGCCTTCAGAATGGACACTCTGTGACAATTACATGTACCTTTCATGACTGACTTAAAAATTTCTGTCTCCAAAAGTACACCAGCAAGATTTACATACACATGTATTTGGAAAATTAATTGAGCGATAAATTCTTTGTTGCCTCGACTCGAAACTCGAACTACTCGACTCGAAACTCGATCAACTCAACTCGAAAATCAAATGACTCGACTTGAGACTCGATACTCGAAGTATTTGAGGATCAAGGATCGAGTCGAGTTGTTTGAGTTTCGAGTGACTGTCAACTTACATTTGGCCAGTACCGTAATTGGCTTTCATTCAAACTAATGATAAGAAGTAGCAACTGCTTACAGTGTCCAGAAGGAGTAAACCATATATATTTTCCAATGGGGCAGCTGAGGTGTGGCGCAAATAAAAACAAGTAATAAAATTAGTTGAAGAATTTCTTTTTTTGTAACCAACCTCAGCATTTTCCTCATTATCTTTCAGCTGTGATTCTGTTACAACGCGGTGTTGCCGCACTGGAAGAGCTTCATGTGCCTCCAGAGGTCTGGAGTGAACAATAACAACAACAACAACAACAATCAGTTAGTGGAACATGCTACAGTGCTGTAGCCACATGCCCACAATTAAAATCTTGGCTAAAAGACTGATGACAATAAAATACTTTACTCAATAACATGTCATTATATAATATATCAAACGAATTCACTTTCATTCAAAGTAATGTAGAGAAGAATTACCAAGTGCTTGTTATTCTTGCATTTTAATTGATCCTTACTTATGGTCAATTAAATGACAGATGTATTCTTTGTAGATGGTGTCATTAGAAGGAACCCAACTGAAGTGTAAGTAACAAGTAGACAAAAAGGTTTGCACCAAACCTTTTGTTTTGTATTGTATTGCAAACTTCTTTGTGACTGTTTTTAATATCTTCTCAAAAGAAATCATTTTTAACTCAACAAGAAATGTCAAAAACAATTTTTGAAGTTATAGAACACTTTAAAGTACTAGTGAAATGACACTGATGATGAAATTTTAACTGTTTTTTTTTCCACAATTTCTCTGAATTTTGAACTAAATGTGACAATTTTCTATGGGAAATTGTTTTTGGTGTTATTTCAGGCAACTTTTTACATTTTTAGCCTTTAGAAAATACAAAGAGGATTTAATACACTTAATTATATTAATCTGGTACCAGATTTTTGTCTACTAGAAACTGAAACTGCTCGATTTCTTATCAGATTTCATCTCAACATTTTGATTTTGTTTCTTTAATTTATCAAAACAGATAAATTCCATTTTGCCATACATCAGTTCAGTAATTGATCAAAGAGGAAGTCAAAATGTGGAAAAAACATCAGTGACACACTTCGGTAATGCCTTGTGTGCCTCGGTCATCTATGATCAATATTATTACTGAACAGATGCACGGCAACATGGAATCTATTATCTCAACTGAGATGCAAGCCATAAATCTAGGGTATGACAGTCATTATCCTACAAGAATATATGACCTGATAAACAAGAGAAAAAGTCCATTAGAACCAATAAAAAATTATCAATTACTTGCTGAGGTCAACGTTCAACAGTCTGTGTGGATCAGTTGTTGCATCAACTGGTTCATCTTTCCCTTTCTCATCATGATCAGACTCTTCAGCCCCCTGAGGATCAAAGGCAATTGAACAAGTATTGGCTCAGTTCAGAACAGATTTACGGTCTTCCCTTTGATAAAGTGTACAAAAATTTGTGGTAAGGATGGTTAGGAGAAAAAAATGGTGAAGTTGAGTTCACAGAAAGAAAAATGTAACTGGATGAGAAAAAGTCAACTGACGGATCTATGTGGAAGATTCGAGTTTAAAGAATATTTCCTGTCACGCTAAACAGTGCCAAAAAACTGGTGCACCCACCTTCAGCATTTTTTTAGAGTGATTAATTCAGTACTGATAATGTTTCTCTAACTTTAAATCCTCTCACTTTAAATTAACCGAATCAAATTTCAGTTCGCACCTCAGGTAATTCACCAGCTCCTGTTGGAAGAACCTCATATGAGATATCAAGGTCTGGTTCTTCGTCATCTGCTCTGCTTCCTTTACGACCTGAAAGCAAACAGATAGTGCAGTGAAAGTCTGTTCTAAGCCTGACAGCCTATCAATGTTAAACATAACTCTGGTTTCTACATTATTAACTCCTTCACTGCCTGTGTGGCGTACCATAGGTGGATCATGGGGGAGGGCACAGGGGGTGTTCACCCTCCCCCGAGATAACAAGCGGCACCCCCCCCCCCCCCCCCCTGAGATGACAAGTGGCTTTCTAATATGACTGGTATTCTGCAAAAAACTATGTGGTTTATTGTAAAAACATGGTGCACCCCCTGCTAAGAAAAATCCTGGATCTGCCCCTGCGTACTGATTATGTATTATCTGTTTGACAATACATTCACATGTAAAATATATATGACTGGATTTATGAAAATGGTGTCAACAATTTGCACCAAATAACCTGTATGCACTTTGATTTCCTATCTCCTAAGGGCAGCCTCCAAGCCATGCAAAGAGAAAAAATAGAGACAAGAGAGCAATAAAAGGACAATAAAAGAGTAGAGGGAAAAAAAATTTCCAGTTAATTTTTATAGTGTAGACTTTAACCCATTGACCCCTGGAACTTTTTGCCAAAAATGCATTTTTTGGACATTTTGGTGGTTTCGAGGCTGGATCACGGCCAAATTAGCTTAAATCTGGTCGAAAATGCATTTGTGGCACAACAGCTAACCCTTCTTGCCACTCAAATCACGTTTTACAAACTTTGGGCCTGTGGATACGCAGAAATCAAAATTTTGAGGCTTTTTGATTTTTGATTTTTTTTCCCTTCCTTTTCCTCCTTTTCTTTTCTTTTGGCTGCAGGGATTGACCTTTTCTGGGCTTGCTTGCAGTTAAAAAACTTCTAAGAAAGAGTCATCGAGGCGGCCAATTTTTACCGTAGAGCAGTTAGGTGTAGTGGCAGTAAATTTTGCTCTGAGTTTTTCACTCATCTTTTTGAGCATTTTTGTGCATATCTCAGGTGCCATTAAGCCAATCACTGATCTAGGCATCACTGGAAAGATCTCTTCCTCCTGCAGAAGTTGAGTATAGATGATGCCAATTTTGGTCAAAAATGATGACGTCAGAAGTGGAAGAAAGGCCAAGGTTCGTCACAGGTGGTTACGGGCGGCACAGGCGTCAATGGGTTAAAGAGGGGAAAAAAAAACACTCAAGAAGGGAGCAAATTCTTTGACACTGTTTCCATAAATCCAGACATATATTTCAGTAGTTGATCACCCTTGAGAATTAATGAATGAAAAGAAAACACAGAGGATGATAATTTACTGTACCAGATCTGAAAGTTCTCACCTTTCTTCTTTTTTTTCTTTAACTTCCTGGATGTATATTTTTTGTCAAGTGACACACCTAAAGACCAATATTATGCCAGTTAAAGGACAAAGGACAAGTTCAAAATTAGAAAGGAAGATTAGAAAATCAGTTTTTATGCCCTTAATTGGGTACCCTTCCATGTACTGGTTACCAAAAATGAGTCAATTGAAGAGGTGATATACTTAAGGTGTAATTTTAAGTTAATTTAATCATTATCATTGATTGATTTAGTCCTCACATAGAATGGGGCCATTGATCCTCCTCCACGCCAGTCTCTGCCACAACCTCTACTAACCATTCTTTTATCAGAACAGATTTTACCTCAATTAATGCCAATCTAACTAACCAATGGCTGGCCAGTGCTCTTGAGCAGCATCTTCATTCATGATGTTTGCTTTTCAATATTGTGCAAATTTTATTTTAAAATTACATTCAACTTAGTTAATTATCAATTTTTGCAAATTTTCAATATTTCAGACCACAACACTCTTCAGAACACTTGAAGGTCTTTTAGTAATACCTGCTGACACCTTCAGTGATACAGGTAAGTCAAGGTTTGCCACTGGGATATCATCTACTGCTACATCTTTCTTTTTCACCTACAGTAGAAATAACCAAAAAATACAATTCACTATAAAATGTTTTTTTCCAGCTTTTTTTATTGTCAGACATGTTACAAAACGTGTTAGTGAGTTGTGTTTGTTTGACACAGTTTCACAGCTCCAGTCATTATTTGACTTTATAAGGTTGTGTCTCACAAGGACTGAGAACTACTGAATTCATGAATTTGACTGGCTGAAATTGATGTAATGTAAATGTAAATGTAAATGTAAATGTAAATGTAAATGTCGCGAGTTAGGGGACAAACATACATGTCCCCTTTACAATGCTTTATCAACTGCAATCTAAATTTTCCCATCTAGGCCAGCCTCCATATCTAGATTAATCACTACCATTTACAACCAAAATGTGAGCAAGTACAAACCAGTTAAATTGAATGAATTAAATTTTTCTTGTTTGCCATTTTAATAAAGATCTTATGAACTGAACTTAGTTGGTCCATATGGGAGAATCTTGACCTTGGTTGTGTGCACTCATGACCTTGGTCTAGATTCTCCTTACACCCTTTCAATAAGTCGCGGTGCCATTTTGAATATGACGTCATTTGCGGAAAGTTACCCTGACTTTTCCTCTCTTCTTATTTGTTGAAGCCATAATTTCTTCAGTTCTGGTGCGCTTGGTATCTTGTGATAAGTTACATTCCTCTTGCGGCTGTTGTCGAATATATCCCCATATGAATTACACAAAGAAATGGCACAATTGCAACCATTTGAGGCTAATAAAAAAGTTATCTTCTGAGTTTTATCTCAGGTAATATTTACAAGGAGCTAGGAAAGATACTGACGCTTCTTGGACTCTTTTTTTGACAATGACATTTGATGTAGAGTGATCAAACATGGATCCAACGTAAATGAATGCAAGATGAGAGGTTACTTTCCGTGAGTGACGACATAAATTTAACATTCAAAACGGCGCTGCAACTTATTAAAAGGGTGTATACGTTGCAGTTAATTTTTGGTCTCAGTTAATTTTATCATTTTACTAGATAGTTTTTTTCTAACTAGGTGATTTTATTTTTAACTAGTTAGTTTTTTTTTTTTCTTTGGGGGGGGGGGGGGTGTTTCTCTAAAAGAGTAACACGCTCACCACCAGCTCTAACCCTATACCAATTCCTAACCCTATTGACCCCCCTGACCCTATCCCTAGACCTAGCCCCCCCTCCCCAGTTTTTTTTATTATTATTTTGCACTCACCTGGATTTGAACTCCAAACCTCTGACTTTGAAGTCTATCTTCTTTTCCACTATGCCACACAAGCAATCGTTGCAAATTTGCTCATATTTGTTGGTCTAATAAGTTATTTGTCCCAGACTCACCCTTCCCCTTTGACTTTGGTTTGGAAATTTCAACCCAGTTTGAAAAATATGAACCAGTTCAAAATAAACTCACCTAGTTAGAAAAAAAACTAACTAGTTAAATTATAAAATTAACTGACACCAAAAATTAACTGCAACATATACACCCATTGAACAACAGGTCCCGGTAGTTACCTTGTGTTCTTCACGGGCTGACATCTTCAGATAATGTGGATTACTTAGTTGCTCTTGTTTTCTCTGCTCACGTCTCTGAAATAACACAAAAAGACAACTTACATTAACAGAGAAACACTGAAACATGACCGACAAAACTGGAAGAACCAACGAAAAAAATTACAGTCACATTATTAAACATGGCATGTTCCATTTTCAATGGGATTACATGTACGGAAGAACAAAACATCAGAATTAAAACAAGCCTTGGGCTTTTCAATATGAATGCCATGTTAGCCATTTTGTATAACTCACGAAGGACATGTAATCATGACTTTAAGTGGTACTATGACAAAATTCAAATCTTTCCTATCTAAGCTGTTTTAAAACATAAACAAGTAGTCTGCATGAGAAGAAAGATGCTGTATACTATTTTCAAATATCTCTTTTCATTCCAGAGATATTCAAGTTTTTAAAACATGTTTATCAGCCAACTGATGATGTCGTACACTCAACCAAATTTTGATCAAATAAAATGAAGATATCTATGATATCTCTATGTGGAGTCAAGTTTGTGCCTCATTTAATGTTTTTTTCCACCTGAAAATCAATAACATATTGAAGTAAAGTACTAGATGGAGACTGGAAAAGAGTGAGGTGCCATGGGAACAGTAATTTTTTTATAGCAGTAGATGTGTTACTTGCAAAAGTATTAGCCTACCATGTTTCAATGCTCTGTGCTGCATATTCCTCTATTTGATATAATATTGGGTTAAATGAATGATGTCATCAGTCAACTCATTTGCATGTCTTACACATTTTTCAAACTTAGATATCTCCGGAACTAATGATTTGCAAATGGTAAATAGTGTTTTTACTCTTAAATAGAACTCTATATAATAGTACCACTTAAACTTAGAAATACGTAAAAATGTATTTATACAAGCATACCCTTTTCATTTCTTCCTCGTCATCTGATATATGCTTTTGCTTCAGCTCTCTGAAAAGTTAAGGACAAACTTAATCATTGGATATCTCAATGTCACATAGATAAGCATCATACATCTCAGTTTAATTATTCACCAGTGAAAATTGAATAACACTGAGAAAGGCTGATGTTAGACAAACCAGTCACTAGTACAGATGTATGTTTCTAGCTAACCGGATCCTCATAAGCGCTAGCCAGTTTTGCCATTGTACAAATATTAACATTATTGCTGCTGCTGTACATGTTGTACCAACAGGCATCATAACAGGTCTAAAATAGTACTTATGTCCATACTTGTGTTCATTTGAAGTGTCAAATATTGTTTCCATTTCTTCTTCCTCTTCTGAACTTTCAGATGGTGGATCGTTAATCCATTTATCAAGGTCAAGCCTAAGAACATGGTATAAAACAAATTCAGTTCATACATAAACCAAATATCTATCAAGTATTTCTGAACAAATGAATATAAACAGGCATTTTGACATTGCCCTGCAAGACTCTCTTAACAGTGGTTCCTAAGTTTTTAGTTGGGGAAATTGTTTTACTTTGGGGCACCTACTCGATTAGTTTCATAAGCTATTTAATAGGTGTCCCAAACTCCTCACAACAATCAACCTTGTATTAAAACTCTTTGTTTTCCATTTATCCCTTTTTCTTTTTCCCTTTAACACTTTGCTTCTTAATCACAACTGTAAATATTTCATTACTACTATTTATCATCTCCTATATGTAACTTGTATTTAACAAATTTAGAAGCCTAAGCCGTGTATTACACTATGATAAAACACGATGGTCATTTGAGAACACGAGGGAAATGTAGAAAACACGAGCCGCAGGTGAGTGTTTTCTACATTTCTCGAGTGTTCTCAAATAACCGGAGTTTATCACAGTGTAATACACGGCTTAGGCTTCTTCATTTGCTTTAAAATATAGATTTTATGCATGCAAAACAATAAAACACACTTTTTCTATGTTTTATACTCTGATAAAACATGGGTTTTTGACCAATCAGAGCAAGCGCAGGGGCCTATCTTTTTTTTAAAAATTTATAAAATGTATTCTATTTTTCTTTTTCTAACACTGTAAAATTAATGTTTGACCAGGAGGTAGTCTGGTCAGTGGCGTTCTTGTACACACTGGCCAGTGTCCTGGCCGTGTATTAGCGTTTGTTTTAGCATTGGTGTGTTTCATAGCATTTGCAGCAGTCATATGGCCGTGGGAGCCCTAGGGCTGACGTTGTCCAGCGGCATTCTTGGTTAGTTCATGCGTTGTCTCCCATGTGCTTGCAGCATGTTTAGTACTCTGTTAGCGTGGTGTTTGTGGGTCAGTTTTTTGTCATTTTGCGGTTCTCGGTGTTCCCTTCCTATCCCTCCCATAATTTTCTTTCCACTGAGCTCTCTGGCTCGAGTGTGACGGGTGCCTGAGGGGGGCTTGGCGCGGGGGGCTCGTGGTTTGGTTGCGGGCTGGGCAGGCCAGTTGGGTGTTCTAGTGCCTTGGGGTTGTGATTGCGGTTGCAGCCCCCAGGCTTCTTGGGCAGTAATGTAGCAGCTGTCTTAAGCTGCTTTTGTTTTATCATTGTAGCAGCTGTTAAATGTTTTAGGGCTAGGGGCATTGTTTCTGTTGTTTGTTCTATTGCACTTTCAAAGGGTAGTAAGCCAATCATGTGAGACCTTAGGAGAGCTGCTACATCACTCTTCTTGGGCACCGACCCTCCACTAGCGTCTTGAGCTTTAATGTGAGTTCAAATTAAAATTGATTGATTGATTTTATACAAGCCTAGGTTAATCTCATGATTTTCCTATTCGGGATGTTATTTTAAGCAAAGTCAAACATAAGCCAATGAGGCCAGCGGTCCCCCATTTGCGTATGTGATCTGCAAGATGACCTCATAGCTTGCGGCTCTCCTTGTGGCATGTTCATGTTGAATTACGTTACATAAATCATCTTATCTTATCTTGCCACTTTGCAGCTGATCTTTGCAGATCATTGACCTAGCTAGCTATCTTTATGGATTTCTGGCTGCCACGTGTTGCCCACTTTTTGGCAAAGTTACGGATTCTCACTCCCAATCCTCCTACCCCTTGTGTTTCATGGTCTTAGGAAAGTATAGCGTTACAGTGCAGGTAAGTAGTTTTCCACTAAACTCCTTTCATTGTGATGATGCCAGGTAGCAGTTGACTGCAGGCGTGGTTCCCGCTAGCAGGGTTGCCATGGATACATGTACCTCCCTACTGTGCCTGAAGTGCTCAGGTTCCTTGCCAACTTGTAAGGCACCAGTTCTCAAGCTCATTTATTGGCAATGAATTTAACTATGGTTATTATAGGGCGATTCCTTGGTTTTCCTCACTTGCTACTGCGGGTTGGATTAAAAAAAGCCTATTTAATATAAAAACAGGTAGGGTTGAAAGATATCCATTTCCTGTTTTCAGCTACAAGTGTTTGCCATGGGTCAACTTTTGGCCTATTTAACACTGTTAGTGTAATGCT
This sequence comes from Platygyra sinensis, assembly GCA_019787425.1. NCBI lineage: Eukaryota > Metazoa > Cnidaria > Anthozoa > Scleractinia > Merulinidae > Platygyra > Platygyra sinensis. Next base: position 45,772 of record JAHPZR010034569.1, read on the forward strand.
GGCTGACTGTCAATAATGTGTTGGTATTTAATATACTGGCCAAACACTGTTCACTATTACCGAAGTTAAAATCTCTAGCAAATATTGATGAGTATATATTCTCTACGGAAAGAAGGAAAGAAGATGGTACCCACTGCTAAACCATACTTACAAATTAATTTTTAGTATAATTATATTTTTGAGTGTTACAATATTCATCAAAATGAAGTAAAAAGCAACAAATAAACTTGAACAAACCCCTCAGGAATCTGTACTTTCTTCTGTGCTTTGGTAGCAACTGGATTTAATTCTCCTCGGAACAAGGATGATACTTCTTCTGTGCAATCAACTCCTAATTGAAACACAAATTAATGCTTAGAGGCCCCACATTAAAATCTAGTGTTCGCTAATATCTGATCTTTTTATGTAACATTCAGATTTCCATAATTTTCTTGGAAATATTTAATTCAATTCATTATATGAAATAGTCACATCCTTACTCTCATAATCTGCTTGAGAGGATTACCTATTCAGTGGTTAACTGGTGCTAATTCCAACATAAAATAGTTTCCTTCACATCCCAATGCTATTAAAGTTTTCTTATATAAAATAATTTTTACCTTTTCCTTGTAACTTGAGGACATACTTGATAAGTTGCAAGACGCAGCTTGCCTAAAATGTACAAAATATAATAAAAAAATTACTAGTTAAACTTAGTGCTCAAGCAGAGATGTTCCAAAACTGGACACCTTCTGTTTCTGAACTTTCAGCCAGATGTTAATCATATGAAAGGCAAAGGGTATTTTATAATTAATGCATTTTTGAAAAGCCAGAGTTTGTTAAATTTCAGGTTTGGATAAGTACTGTTTAATATGATTCTATGAAAATGCTCTCAAAGGAGCTACATGGCAAAAGGTGTGCATAATTTTGAGGATACCAAAACAGCATTTCAATAGTTCACTATCATTGTTGGGCATTGGTTGTTTCCACTGTTTGTTTAGCTTTGTAAACAATTACAGCTTAGTTTTACTTCATTTGAATCTTCACTTATGGGGACAAACACTAGATACATGTAACTGCCTTCTTTAGAGAGCTATGGCTTTATTAATAAAAAAATGCTATAATTATTGTTTAAATTTTGTTGTTCATTGGCGAAAAAGGACATGTTAACTGCCTCTTACCCTTTCCTGCACCTCCAAGTCTGCACTCTGTACAAAAACAGGTAACTTCTCTACCAGCATCTCACCAATTGATGTCTTTTCACTGTCCTCTTCCTTTAAAACCAAACACGAACTTAGCATTGATAAATGAACAGTAAAACCTACCTACGGATCCTTAGATCAAAGCATAAGAACAGAAATGTTCAGAGCAATCTCATTCCAGTCATGTGCCTAGCTCCTCCCTCTAGATGAATTAATAAGAAAATACTTTTTCTGGCTCCTACACTTTCAGATAATTCTTGTTCAGTCTTTCAGTTTTTTACCCTGACTTAACCATTCATTTGTGAAAACAATGGTGCAGGAGTATTGAGATAATGTAAGAAATATATAATTATTAAATATAGTAATCAGCAACGCTGCAGTGTTATATTAGACAAATGGAGTTTTACCAAAAGGCACTCCAATCACCTCTTCTTCACGATGATCCTCACTGGCGAGGATTTTAGCAAATAATTTTGCAATGTTCTGGACATAAACTGCCTGGATGTGGCCTGGAAGTGAGGTGACTTTGGGTTGCAACATTGCTTCTAATGTGGTGTGGATATCTGGTAAATGCCTGGTGAACAACAAAAGAAATGTTCAGGTAAGATCATAAATGTAGTGAAACCCCATTGAAAGTAATAAAAAAACTAGAAATATACCGGTAGCTTTCTTTTCTTTTATCGTATATATGTTACAGGTCAAATTTAAATTCAGGTTAAATTTTTTCCAACCTAGGTCAAGTTGTTTCAACCTAGGTCAATTTGAGTTTTTTTTTTTTTTCTTTTTGCGGCAAACAAAAATGTTTTTGGCACCTTCTCTTCATACTCCTTCTCTTCACCTCCACTCTACTTACTTCACCTACTATTCCCTCCCTACTCTCCCAACATTGCAGCCCATATTCTTTTTATCTCAATGCTTACCTTGTGAGCCTTGAACCACAGACCTTTGATTTTCCTTTGGATTCATGTCCTGATGCCTTACCAGTGAGCCATGGACACTTGGATGCAAGTTCCACTATTTTTTTAATTACATATACATTGTAGTCGTAACAAATTTCCTTGAATTATTCAAATCAGACATACTCACCCATTATTACACTACAGTACATGTACCTCTGCCCTAACTATATACAAATTAATCTTACTGTAATATCAAATTGACCTACCTAGAAAACAAATTGACCTAGGTTGAAACAAATTGACCTAGGTTGAAACAAATTCACCTAGGTTGGAACAAATTGACCAAGGTTGAAACAAATTGACCTGTAACATATATACTAGATTGTAAACTTTATTAATGTTGTAATGTTGGTAGGTGTCCCCAATTAGTTTTTTTTGTAAAAACTATAAAGACTGACACGGTAATCAAGTTATTATTATCATTATCATCAGGGCTCAAAGTTAACGACCAACTGGTCGCATATGCGACTAGATTTTTGGCTGTGCGCCTAAAAAATCATGCGTGGTCGCACCACCACACCTTAAAAGCCAAAGCACAGTGGATCACAGTGCGACCTCTAGTACTTACTCACCTGGCCATACTAACATACTCTGATTGATAAATATAAATTTAATTAAACATACATACAACACAACCAGACACCAAATAATATAAAAGTTGCATCATTTTCCTATCATCAGTGTGTATTCTATTTGTCATTTTTAAGTCTAATTTCCCAGTGGATTCTCCGAACTCGAACTTTCATTTCTTCTCATATTGTTATGGTGGTCATTGTGCTGGTGCTCCTAACTGGGGATGAGATTAAATCATGTTCTCATTCTTTGCGCACTTACAGAATGCTGCCTTTTGTAAATAGAAAGCTTTGTTTTCACTTGTCTGACATACAAAAATGTCCAGCGTTTTTGGAACAGGCCAGTCCACGAATTCTATGGCTTGAAAGCTAGCCAAATGAGCAAAGCTTGTGCTTGTTCTCATGAATATCCACATGTTGAAAAAATCAACTTTGTGAACAGAATTTCAAAGGTACTCAACGAAGTGACTTCAATAGTAAATATCTAAGCTTAACTCTTCTTCGAGCATTAATAAGGATTCTTTTGGAGTAGGTGCTACAAGTATTTGAAGCTGTGTGCCTAAAATTTTTGACTCTGAGCCTAAAATTTCGGCACTGCTCCTACAAATTTACACTGGGTCGCACAAGTGCTCTCAACGCCAAAAATAAACTTTGAGCCCTGATCATTATCATTGTCATTATCATTATCATTATCATTACAGCAGTTAACTTACTCTGAAAACTCTCCAGAGATCCATGCAGAAGCATAAAGAACTTCACAGACTCTGTTCTTCTCCATTTGCCCAGACATCAAGTCACTGCTATCAAGTAACAAGGACTGAAACACAAGTTATTTTAATTTGTAAGTAACATTTTAAGCAAAGTTATCTGTGATCATGTGGGAGGTGTGGTGGCCTCATGGTTAGTGTGCTTGACTCCGGAGCGAGCAGTCCGGGTTCGAGCCCTGGCCGGGGACATTGTGTTGTGTTCTTGGGTGAGACACTTTACTCTCACATTGCCTCTCTCCACCCAGGTGTATAAATGGGTACCGGCGAATTGTTGGGGAAACCTAACAAAACTGCGGGGGAGTGACCTGCAATGGACTAGCATCCCGTCCAGGGAAGTATAAATACTTCTAGCTTCTTCATGCTACAAAAACTGAGATAAGCTCCGGCAGCTATGGGCCAGGCTTGGCTCTAAGGCTTCACTATCAGTGATCATGTTATATTTAATTTACTGACTTTAAATCCAGATCTGATGGGCATCAAATATGACATGACGATTTTTTAAATCATATAACTGCACTTTAAAATTAACTTGTTTCAGTCTTAGCACTATGTGTGGCACAGGTGGCCTAAGCTCTTGTGGTGAGGATTATGCGAACGTTCAGCTCATGAAACGTGGCATTTAATCTTTATGCGAACGTTCAGCTCGTAAAAAGTGACATAGTTACCGGGGTCATCTACTGTTACATAACGACCGAATTTCATTACACAAAACGTGATTGTTGCCATGCAAATGTAATCAGATATTCCTTTCAGCATATATAATATGCTGGATTACATTCTTTACATAGCGTGGGTTTAGTGTGACTTGTAATCGGAGATTTTTGTTTACTTCGAAGGAAAAAAATACCCGGGAAGGTTCACTGACCTCTCCATTGAATATATATGAAGTGCAGTGCACATTCTAAAGCAGTCCTTGATGATTCATGGATTACTGTAGACACCACATCACTTCATCAACACAAACTATATTTCATTGCACGATCACTCTTATTTGTCACATAGTGAAAGTGAACAGTACAAGTTGCGTGATTCAAAGTCCCGATTAGGACTTAACCGAGCAGAGGTCTACGTCTAGACACCGGTTAATAAAACACAGTAGCATGAGTTCTATGTTAACAGCTTACAACTATCTAACATCTATTTGCTGCAAGTCGTGTTTTGGTGATATGATTTGTATATCAAGTGAGCATAAATATCTTACCAGACACTGTACAGCATAAGGACGGATTGCCTTGACTCTGATGGTGACGTCCATCATTTGTGAAGCCAAGGATTTACCAAGCCTTGTACCTTCAACTCTTGTTAATTGTATAAGCACATCAATGTACCTACAAGTCAACAAAGAATTATTTTGCAACTTACAGCAAATCAGTTCATTCATTTGTAAAAGAATCAACTGCAGTAAATGATCTATTAACATTCTCCCTCTAACAAAAAAATAATGTTGAATGTTTCTGGTGGTCAGTGCACTTAGCTCAAACTAGCTAGGTTTCAGGCAGGCCACTTAAACTGAAAGAGAGAAATGTTTCAAATAAACACAATGGGCTGAAGAAAATCAAAGGGCTCTTAGAGCCAGCTCATTCATGTAATGACTAATGTGCATTCTGCAGTTTGGTTATGAAATATTGGTACAGTTGAACCCGTATGAAACAGCAGGAATGAAGTTCAAATAGATATCATTAGTATATACCACACAAGTGAATAGTACTTTTTGCGCACGCTGATTGGCTAGCTTGGAGGTGATTAGCCAAGTACTATTTACCTCGGAGCAGCCGAAGAAAAACAAAATGGCTTTTGTCAGTACATTGTCACAAGTAAAGTTACCCTTTTGGCCGCTAGTTATTCAGCTTGTGTGGTATATACTAAAACAATATTATTCACATTAGTGTCGGTGAATAATTGTTAATTATTCTTGGGAAAATATCCATTCCTCGTTGGGATTGGAAATCAGACAGTCCCCTTTGTTGCAGGGATAGGCATTATGTGGGATCACATATTGTTGATCCATTTCCACGAACACCAAAACCGCACAAATCATCTCAGCACTAATTGCTGTTCACGTTAAGTTAGGGAAGATGAAAAGTCAGCCTTTGGCACTAGGAGCTCTGGGTAAACGATGTGAGCTATGATTGGTCGATGGCTACCTTTAATTTGGAAACCACTGATCAATCATAGTCCACATTTTGTATCTGAACCATCCCAGTAATGGTAAAGGTCTGCATATGAGCCAAGGGGCCTAACAAGTCAGAGCTTATCGCAGTTTCTGTAGCATGAAGCAACTAGGAAATTTCCACTCTCCCCTGGATGAGATGCTAGACCATTGCTGGGTTACCCCCAGCATTAAGTTCACCCGTGACAATTTATATATATGTTGTGGTTTGAATTTTTTTTTTGGTTTAATTTTTTTTTTAAACCAGTTTAAATTTTTCAAACTGGGTTGAAATTTTTCAAACCAGATAGAAATTTTCAAACCAGTTTATTTATTTTTTGTCAACTATCTATAAAAAACCGAAAATAACTCTTCACATTCCTCTATCCTATTCTCTCCTATTCTCACTGAGTTCCTCCTGAGTTCTGCCAGCTACTCTACCCCTTCCCCCAAATATACTAACTAGTAATAGTTATCACTAAAGCTGCCCCCGCTTTCTTATATTTCTGCTCATTGAAGCAATAATATTGAACGTTATTGTTCTAGTCAGATACTAAAAAAAACCCAATTTTCTTGATATGCACTCTTTTTTATATAAGAATATATTTTGACGTGACATCTTGGCCTCGCTACGAAAAGTGGTGTCCAGAGCACATGCACAATGTGCTGAACGCGATCCAGATCCAGAAACCAAACACTTGTACTTGATAGCCTAATAAATTCTAAATAAAACCAAAATGCCATAAGCTATAATGTAAGAATAATACAAGAATATTATCAGCCTAAAATCGGCAGAAAAATAAGAATATTCAGTCTGGGCCGGAAAAATAACATCCTTAGAAAAGAAAAGAGTGTACGAGCAAACGTATCTTGAAAGCACAACAGAAGTGAAATGTAAACATAAGTATCGCGTTACAGTCGCCATATATGCAAATTAGAGTCAAGCTTTTTGTCCTCAATGAAAACGCCGCAAAACATTTACATTTGGATCCCTGCCGTAAGATTACTCTGTGAAAATAAGCCATCCAAATAAACTCCCTCCAGAGCTAACATTTGAGAGAACCTAAAACATATCTTGCAATATCAAGAGAAAAAACCTGGCAAAAAAACAGAGGTGTCAAACTCTGCAAATTACAAGCGGATAACAGCGGAAGCCACACAGAAATATGACCTCTAACGGCTTTACTCTGACGAAATGTCTCCCTGAAAACACAGGATTAGTGCTTAGCGAAATATTCAAAGATCCTCCGATCGTACCATACAAAAGGGGCAAAACTTCCTTAGCGGCTACTACACGTGAATGGGAGTCGCGCAGGCCTGTCACCTTATTGTTATCCTTGGGTAATTCTGACGATCGGAAGGTACTGTACTGATTTAGCTATTTAGTCGCAAATGAACCTGATG
>JAHPZR010034570.1:0-18241 GCA_019787425.1 Platygyra sinensis
TCCCCGCTCTCTTCCACTAAACCCCAGTTTTATACTGTTGACAGTAAAACTTAGGCCCAATCCTCTGGTAAAAATTTTTATTCTTTATACCATTAGTGTTAGGACGACGAAAATTTGTTGGCGTTGCGGTTGGACACGCCCGCGCCTTGAGGAGGCAAGAAATAAAAACCAAATATATTCCGCCGTGTTCCATTGTAACACTGATTTCTTGTATCGCATTTTTAGATTCACTCTGAATCGGTTTTATCAGGAGACAAACTGTCTGCTATCATATTATGGCGCAGATGGTATCTTTTTGAGAGTGTCGGAAGGTCTCCAACTGTGACCCTGTTTGGGTTATTAGCGTAGCAACCCAACTTGAGATTAGTGAAATTACAATCAAAAATTGATCTCATTGCGATAAAACGAGTGTTTACTTCAAACCAGACATCAGGACGCCTGCGGAGTACACAATATTGTCGTACAATTTGTGAGGGTGTGTTAATATCGTGGATTAGTCAGTAACTATTTAAGAGATAGAAAATATGTGCCGTGTTTCTATCGAGTTATAGAAACACGAATGGAAGTTTGGGAGAACGAGAAATGCTGTGGGAACAGGAGCCGTAAGCGAGTGTTTCCACAGCTTTTTTCCGATCGGAGTTCTCCTAAACAAAAACGAGTACTTCTATTTAACAATTAGATTATGAGCTCGAGATTTCTATGAGGTGATAGTTGATGAGGCCGAAGGCCGAATCAACTATCACCTCATAGAAATCGAGAGCGAATAATCTAATTGTTTTAGTAGAATTCTTACTAAAAGTAAGTTCAAATAACGGTTTCCAGTTATTTCTCGACGTATTATTAAACTTTGCGCCTTAGAAAGATCGCTCGGATTGAATTGTCATTCGAAATTGAAGTTGTGTACGCGCGCGCATCATTTTTTCAGTAATTTCAACTTTTTTTAAGTCAATAAACCGTAAATGTCCTTCAATTAGTCTTTTCAGGAATTTAATTATCCATTTCCATCAAAAGTTTCCGCTAAAACTTAAGCAAAACGAAAAAAAGTCGTCATTTTGTAAACGAGCTCCAGCCACTGCACACTAATGGCTGATAGTGTGCAATTGCTCAGCCAATCAGATTACAGCATTTGCATTAGTATACTAGTAGAATTCTACTAAAACTCAATAGAAACACGGAGAACATGTTTTCTATTTCTTTTAGAAAACACCGCGACGAGAAAGAGGGAAACAACTTGTTTTCTTTGACCATCAAAACAAAAATTTTCTTTGCTCGCGCCATCATTACATCAACAGCTCGTGCTTGTTCTTTGTTTCTACCGAGTTATAGGAACATGATTTTTAACCAATCAGCGCGCATATTTTCTTAAGGCTGTTTTTTAAATTTATTTAAACTTTAATTGGATAAAGAAAGCTAGAAAAACATAAATATTCGACTCAACATGATCATCTCTTATATTTCAATGATATCGATTTTTGCTTCAAATTTTACAAATCTCAAGTTGGCACAGGCTGTTCGTTCATTCCGCCAAAAATAAACCAAACAAAAGTTGTTACTTCCGTCAATTCAGCCACGATTTCTCTTGGTGGTACATTCTTCTGGCCAAACAAAGGATCTTCAGTTTTCAGTCAATGTTTTGTTGTAACGTGATTTTCTAATATCCGCTTACCGGATCGTATGACTAGGAAATTGTTTCAAGTGCCTCGGGATAAACTTTGGAAGGTTTCCAGTACAGATGTTGTGTTTTGCCTCGGTAACCATTGCCTATGTAGGCCCAGCTTGATTATCGCATTGTTTAATGATCCGTGTGTTATATTGGTATGTTGGTGCTGTGGTTAAAAATAAACTAAAGTGGGACTAAAAACAACCTATATTTGGCCCTGTTTTACGGGCAGATGTTATCGGAATGCAATTCATCTTGTTCTGTTTTGATTAGACGTGTTTTTGAATGCCATTTAGGCTGCAGATGTTTCTTCTGGTTAGTTTTGTGTCGATTGACTTTCAAGAACGTTTTGTAAGAACGAAATCAACTTGAACAGTTCATGTTATTCGTTCTTCGCATTATCACCAATGAAACCTTGGCCTAGTTCCCAGCTCTCATTATTTAGCCGCGCGCTCAATTCAAGGGGGATTTGAAACCAAGCCTATTACTCCTTATTGTAATATAATTTTTTTTTTTCCTTTTTGTAGTCGTAGAACAGGTGGATAGCAGTGCGTCGTTGTACGCCAGTTCAATTCAAGGACATCATCTCTGTTTACTTGTGAAACAGTTACCGGTCAGTAAATCGAGAGGTTGATGATTTTCTTAAATCTCATCATTCAATTGTCTTGATATTGTATTGATAATGTGGAAAGAAAGCAGTTTTTGATCAGGAGGGTCTTGTTTTTTTCATAGGATCACTCAGTGTCTGTAGATGGTAAAAGTACAGACTTCTCTCTTGTATCCAATGTGCTGGAAGAGATGAAATCGCTTTTACTAACGCCGCCATGACACTGTTAATCATCTATAAATCTACAAGCTGGAATAAAAATCGAAATCCAGAGGAAATCATCAGGCCGTTGACGGTGCAGAAAGCCCGAGTATAAGCGAAAAGGCGACTGGGCTCCAGAAGAGATCAACATTTTAACTGTGATATCACGGGGACAAAATAATTAACTTAATTTCAATGTGAATTTTTAACAATTGCCAGGGAGAGTTTGTACTTAAACGTAGGTATCTGAAACTTAAGACCTGTCCCGAGAGGGTCATTGCGTTCTTTTCAGGGTAATAGTTGCGTGTAAGATAAAAGAAAATTAAAAGCCGCACACAGTCCCAGGCCTTTGAGGTAGGCTAGCACCTCACGGAACAGAAACTAGTGTGGGTTCGGGGAGGGGAGGGTGTTGTGCGAATTACTGGTTTGGTCGTATCGTTAGAATATCTCCTCACTCTGTTCCCAATCCAAAACCACGCGTGTCCATCTTTTTGGCCATTTGTCAAAACATTTTCACGGTCGAAATAATGTCGGATGGAAGCCTTTCAAGTGATATTGGGACAAGCCCTTCCCTTCTAGCCTTTCCAGGCGTTCACGGTTAGTCAAGGAGAAGCGCGCCGGTTTTTGCGCTTCTCCTTGACTAACTGAACGCCTGGAAGAGGCTACTTCCCTTCCCACCCGTGTACCAGCCTTATTATAACGATCCACTCTAATGATCGACGTTTGTGTTAAAACTGTTTTCAGGTAGGAACTGGATTTGAAATTAAATCCTTGATAAATAGGTAGAAAATAAACTTGACCTTGATCTGTTTCAACAGAGTTCTTCTGGTTGTGTTTCGTTGCTTTGACAACTAACGAATCACCGTCATTTGTGCCAGCGTCATTTTGACTGCGTTGAACGAAGGCCTGGTTACTAGTGTAGCTAATCGGAGGCCGGCTGATTACAGTATCACAAACAATGTTTATTTAGTTTTCTATTTTTCATTCTCTATTCAGCATTGGCTTTTTCAGGCAAATGCTAAAAAATAGTCCAGTTGTATTGAGGCAATGTTAATATTTTAAAATAGTATGAAAACATCAATGATCATTACAACTAAGCAGTTGTGAATTTATAGCCTGAAAAAAAGAAAATTCGGGTCTGGACGGGATTCGAACCCCTTTCACAACTGCTTAAGTTTTGTAAATAACTGCAGTGATCATTGATGTTTTAATATCTTTCCGAGCAGTTCAAATATATGGTCTCTCATATATTCATTCATCATTTACGGGTATATAACGAACTCACAACATAGCTCGATAGAGCACTGCACTAGTACCACAGAGGTCTTGGGTGCGAACAAATGATCCTGTTCAGGCCTGACTGTTTCACAGGATTTAACTTCAAAACTGCTTAAAATGTGTGAATAATTGCGATAATCGTTTGTCTTCATGTCTTTCTCCGCAGTTCAATTATATGAAATTGCATATATTCACTTGCATTTTAGAAGAGTGCAAAACGATCGAATATATAAAGTAGAATCTTTCGTGCCTCTTACTAGCCAAGTTAAAAAATCTGCAACGGTAGGGCGAAGCAATACCCTTTTAAAAATTTAGATTCTTGTTCCTTTGAATCCGGGGCCCCAGATGTTGCCCAAAGCGATAAAAATAATCAAAATTTAAACTGCTGTTTGACGAAAGAATGAAAACTGCTAGCTTGTTAATTATTGTTATCATGTGAGGGAGCCTCCCAAGCCAAAGTCACGCACGGCAACGGAATATTTACTTTCACAAAGTACAAAGTCTGATTTGATTTCAGCTGAGATCTTAACAGACTGGCTATGTTAATTTGGTTGCTTGTCCATTTTTCCATAGTTCCAGTCGACTCTCTAGCGTTAAAAATAGGCTCTGTGGTTTTGTACACGCACAATCGAACCTGTCCGAGGCGAGAAAAGCATAGATAAATATTGCGTTTTTCTTTCGGATTCCTGGCAAAAACATTGTAGGGAAAAGACATGCTGATGTTTACTAGCTGGAGATAAGAAATATATTGTGGAAAATAATTTTCGTGCATATTGACCAAATATACAAAGTCACATCACGTGGTTTCAAGTGGTGTTTTGATGTGCAGGTGATGGAGCGAAACAATTTCACCAAGTTCACTTTCTACACTTGCTGTTAAAACTGACGTCAAGGAATTCTATACGTAAATTTATCGCCTGCTCCACCTGAAAATATGGCTCTGGAATCAATGGGTGAAAAGCAACGTACAGCTCATGAAAAACTCAGCTAAACTGTTTTGAATTGCGGATGATAAGTTATTGTTCCTTTGGTAAATAGAAACACGCTTTTTCACCAAGTGAAAGTCATGAAATTTAAACATGAACTTTATTTAATTTTGTCACCCAAACAAACATTACAGAACAGCATTTTAAACATACGGGTTCTTGACGTAAGTGTTATTTCCTGGAGGGAAGACATCCAGTGTACAGTGAATTAAAACTTTCGTGATAAAAGGTGTCAAAACGGCGACAAATCACATGGTACCGATTATAAATTGGCCTCAACATTCCCTGGTTCATGCTTGTCACAACTAAGTACCCTGGTTCAGTGATCATGAGTGGATTTTATTCTTCTGAAAAGAAAGTAAGTTTATCTGTTCACATGTGTAATTATTTGCAAGATATTTCTTGTTTTAGAGTTGTTGGGATTCCATTAGAGGACTCACCATATTTTAACTTCTTCCACCGCGCTTGAATTCACTTTACAAGGTAGACTCCAACGAATGAGCGTGTTCTGTTGCACGAAATTCAACATGTAAAACGTGATTCGCGATGTCGGAGCATACAAAGAATGTTAAAAAACCAATCAAATAGAAGCCTTAAAAACCTGTTGGGCCGCTCTGTGACATTTGCAAATATTGATTGGAGCTCATTTAAAAGCATCACGTACTCCCACATTTCTTGTGTCTTAATCCATAACAAATTTTCCCGAGTCCTCAAAAAGAAGGATCTCATTCAGTTAGAGGTTTCAGTGTGGTGTATGCGACTCAGTGAATCACTCGATTTTTTTGAGGAAGAAAATTGCTTTTAAGACCAAGAGTAATTAAATAGTTACAAGGCACTTGTTGTGTTTTACTAATATATTTGTATTTCTCTTTTCGACTTTCAATACATTTGGTTTCGATCCGATCCGTATTATGTTTGTTTTTCCATGTGATTCTCATTGCCGTTGATATTTCGCATATCAACACCAAAGCTTCGATCTATTTTTTTCGTACCTAACGCTTAGGTACATAAGCGGTTTATTTCGACCAACAATGTAATATAAACAAACTGACCAACAAGCGCATTTGGAGAAGACTCGTAGCACCAGCTGAATTGTTTTCCTCTAAAGAAAGTACACCTAGAATTTCGATGAAAAAGAAATCAACCGGAAACTAAATCGCAAATAGTTCGTGATATTTTGAAAATTACTCCTTATGATTGAAGTTACGGCTTTTGAAGTAAAAACCATATTTGGAATTAACATAATTTCGTGGCAATAGCCCTTTTCACGGTTAGCTTTTCTCATTTGCATTACAATGAATTCTAGCATGTATGTGAGGCAATTTCGGGCTATTTTGCAGTTTTAGCCCGAAATTGCCTCGCATCCACGTTGGATTACATTGTAATGCAAATGAGAAAAATTAACCGTGAAATGGGCTATTAAATGGCTTTCTCTCAGGGTTTCTTCATCAGACGAGGCCAAGTTTATATTTTTGAGCTGGTCATCTATTTTGTTACCTCAGAGGTTACTTTGGACTTTGCTTGCACTGATGCCATCAACTAAACGTCCAAAACAATATCATCATTTTAAACAAGATCATAACCTCTTGTTTTAACTAAAAGCATGTGCAAAATATAAGTATTGGTTATCTGGTGCAACTGTGAAGTACTTGTCAATATCATGAAAATTCATGATTTTTGTTTTCTGTTTCTCCTTACTTGTCGATATATTATCCATACGGCCATCGCCCACGCTAATCCTACGAGAGGTTTTCGGGGTACGGGTAATAAACGGTAAAAAACTAACGGGTACAGGATATTTGGGAAAAAATAACTGGGAGGTGGGAAACTTTAGAACACATAATCCGGAATATTGTGTAGGAATACCGGAAATTGACCAAACGCTGTTTTTGGTACTTTCGTCCACTGCTGAACCCCGGAGTGAATGAACGACTGAAGAAAAACACGGTTAATTCTGATAAACAGATTTTAAACATTCAAACAGACAAAACATTCTTAAAACTCGTCTAAGATTAGGCGAATGAAGACAGTCTTGGTTGCGTTAGTCGATCACATGCGTGGAGGGAGAAAAAAATATTTATACAATATAAGTCGAGGCAAAATGTACAAGTTAATTTCTGCTATTAGAATCGAAATTGAAGTATTAAGAGATAGAGCTTTGCAACATTTACTCCGCTGCGGCCACTATGTATGAGTCAAGACTGCTTCCATGGAGACCAAAAAAACTACGAATTACCCACTAATGCTAACGATATCGTCGATAACATCAAGGAGTGTATAAAGCCAGCGGGTATCTCACTACTGAGAACTCCTCGATGAATGTTCTGCTCCGATTCCTCAGAATCTTACAGAAATTTTGTTCTGATCGCTTTCACGCGCACGCCGACAAAATCACGTTTTTCCAATGTTGTTTTATCCAAATTGATTTGACACTTGTTAGTTTACGTGACTATGATCAAATGCAATATCACTCAACCCTTGATCTCAGAGAGCTTTTAAGGGTCGCGATCTGAGATCCGGGCGAAGTCGCTTATCATGCTTCAGCCGGTTCAACATTCCTCGCGAGAAAGTAACAAAAAGTCTGGCACCCAGGATAATATTTTGGCTTGTTAGATCAAGTTTAAATCATACAGAAAGCAAATTCGTGAGAAATTACCATCAGATAAAAACAATTGTGACGTAAAGTTACATTGACGTCATGACACTAGATACGAAGTTATTTTAGCTCAGTCTGAGTTGGAATAATAAGGTATCCAATGAAAGGTCATTCAGAAACGTTCTCAAAAAGATACAACATTTTTATCATACGTTCGGTTGTTTGTGGTGGGTCAGGAGTAAGGTTTTTACTGCAAACTGGCGATGCAAGTTTTTGTTTGGAATGCCGATTGTAAAATATTACCCCAATTGTGCGCAATTGAATCTAAAATGAACGCGGGCACGACATATCCTTTGTATTGGAGAAAACGTTTGGTTCGCCGGTCTTGAGTACCAGAGCTGCTAATCGAGATGCGGTTAGTCACCAATCCTCCGCGACAGAACATGTCACTCTACACGAAATTCAAACTTGCAACCTGCGTTCGTGATGTCGGTACTAACAAAGCATTTGAATAGATCAATACAAATTGAAACTTGTAGTTATTAAAAAAAGACAACGGCGTGTAGCCAGCGAGTATCACGTAGGAATGAATATAGCATAGTGTTGTTTTCTTTTGGAGGAGCCAAGCACCAACTAATTTATAGTTTCTGCACTGCAGCGACGTCTTCAAAAGAGTTCACAGTTGTTTATTTTCGCTGGCACACGTTTTGAGCAATTGTCTTTTCAACACACGTCCTTGCTTTGAAGTTGTTCTTCCAAAAAGTGAGCAGGACGAGACCTACAAACCTGCACCTGGACCTTTGGATCAAGAGAAGGAGATAAAAATGAAACTGATAAACACTGTGAATCCGGAAGCAATTAGCGCGAGTTTCGCAATCACGCCTCCCTAGTCCTTAGAAGCGTTTCTACCAGGTTTCTACTCTTGCATGTCGGAATTTAAATAGTCTCTTCCAGGCGTTCAGTAAGTTGAGCCTAGCACGAAAAACGGTAAGCGAAAAAATATAAATAATAAAAAGCGGCGACAGGAAGCCGCGCTTTTTTTATTTTATTCGCGCGCCGTGATCTCGCGCATGTGCCGCAACTATCTGAACGCCTGGAACTGCTAAAATTGTCAACTCCAGCTCGTGCTTTCAAAATGAGCCAAAGTTCAAACTTGCCCGCATGTTTGCCTTTATTTCTTATCTCTATACACACAACGCATTTCGAAAAATTAAAAATCGTACTGATACACTATTTTTCCAGCATGAATATATATATTAAGTATGAAACTTTTGTTCTTATTCAAAATTGACATTCAGTAATATCCCTATTTCAAGTCTTACTTTAATTCCTCCAAGTTAGTCTCGTACTTAATTGTAACAGTTAGTTTTTCCGTGCGCGATAGATTCTGAGATTGGCGTTACCGCAGTAAGTTCAGTATTGAAAAACCGATCTGTTTTGCTTCAAAATATAATGAAACAAAATTGAATGCTGATTGGAAGACGTTAATGACCTTATCCGTTATCCTCTTTCACTTAAGCTTCTCTAGCCCAGGATTTTTGCTGATTGTTTGTGTCTAGAAATTTAATGATATTGAATAACCTTTGAAACAATATACTTCGCCCTGGAACATGGTGGATGATGCGCAATCAAAGCTGATGAGAAAAGATCTCATTTAGGGCTGGTGTATGCTTAGACTTTAGACTTTCGTCGCTCGCGTCTCGCGACTTCGTCCCTCACTTTCGCTCGCTGGCTCTCTTTCGCTCGCTGCTCCCGCATCGACTTGCGGCAAATCTTGTGTTTGGTACACATTGTTACTGTCAAGAAATTTCAGGTAAAAGCATGATGAATTCTTGATTCGTTAGGCAATGATGTAAAGGAATCCCTTAAGTCCCTTTTTGTTTTGAGTAATTCAAATGGTTTACATCTCACTTATTCTTTCGGCTTTAGTGAAAGGATTCTTTGTATTGGATGTCTTATTTTTAGACAATAACTAGTGCCAAGAAATCGGACTGGGCCTAAGCAACACTGAATAACTTGGAATGCAAAGAAAACGCAAACCAACTTGCGGAATTACAGATCTAAAATTCCACGGGAGTCTGAATTCCGACAATATTTGGCTTTCTGAAATTTCTACTCTTGTCCTGATGAAAATTAATTGTTGTTTTTGATTTACTTTCCGACAACAAAAGCGAAAAAAAGGATTGAACAATAGACTTCAAACATCTTAGTATATACAGGAAAGGCCTTTTGTTTCCGTTGCATTTGGTTTGTGGGTGTTGTTGTGGGTGTGTTAAAATCACATGACAAAACACTGCTCTCTTGCTTGTACGACCCCTTGTGCGACCTCACAAAAAAAAAATGAAAATGAAAAGGAAATAAGCCAACTTTGAAACGGTCTGAAAAACGCCATTGTTTCGAAACTAATTTGCGACGGTGGAACAATGATGCTCGAAAAACCGCAACTTGAGTGAGAGAACTGGATACAAAGAGCAGTGAACCAAGCTTCCTGTAAGCGATTACAATTTGCGAATGGCTATTTTTATTATGTTTGATGGCCTAGGTCCAGAATTGTTTGAAAATATCAACAAGTTATCACCAATTCAACAACTGGCCCAGCTTAACTCTGTCTTGTTCTTACTAAAAATGCAAAACAAAAGAAAAGCATTCGACAAAATGCGGCGACGGCCACTCAAAATGTTGAAACGGAACAATGTTTCGTGGGAGGCAATATCGGTGGAGAAAAACAAGGTACGTTCGATATTGGCGAAGTAAAGTCTCTTGTTTTTGTCTATTTTTTTTTTTTTACCAGGATTTACATCCTTGCAAAGAACGATAAAGTGATAAATGATTTTAAATGTGCACAGCGTTTGCAAATTGGTAGTGAGCATGTAGGAAGATAGGTCAATTTCCAGCACAGAAAGTTGACAAAATTAGTCGACGGGACACCAAATCAGCAAATGTCACGTTCGTAAAGTCAAGCACGCACGTACTTTACTTAAAAGTCATCAATGAGAAAAAGCCTTGTAAAAGACACTCGGAAAAGGTGATCTTGGAACAAACACAAAAGCGCAAATGGTTTAAAACATTATTGCTTTCCTTCTTTTTTCAAGGAAGCGAAAACAACAACATTTAAATGCGCTCTAACCAGCGAAATTAATCTCGGTCACAAAGGTGATAGAACAAGTTAGCTTTGTATTCGAATCAACCTATCGGCTGCAAGATCTGACATTTAATTACCTTTTGCTTTGTATATGTTGTTTTTCCGAAATATCACAAGTCTTTTGTTCTATGAATGCAGAATAACAAAGCGCCCGTATTCAAAGTGATTTCTTTGTTCGAACATGATGAATATTCCAGACTATTCTTCTATTCTCATTATAACAAAATCATCAACTTGGCTGTGGCCCTTGCCGTCATCTGGGATTCGAGCCCTTGAGTCAATAACGTCAATTAATAATTGTTACATGAACCAATCAGAAGGCCAGATTATAATCGGAACGTGCTAGGTGTGATATTGTAAATGGCCACTGTTATGACGTCACAGAGCTTGTCAAAGCATATAAAATCCTTACGAACAAGTGATTTTCCGTGCTTCTAGTGTATGCACGGGTGAGAGAAGGTTTTTCGCCGGTTGAAGCAGAATTGAACAAGCTGATTTTAAGCAAGATGTGCAAAGGAAACACAGCAATGCCTAGTTCTAGCCTGGTAAGTGACTGCTTTCGATTGAAGTTAAGTTTAAAATCGGCGGCGGTTCAGCGAAGTTCCTTCTGAAATTTTGTCAGTCGATGAATAGGGCGCTAAGATTACTGTCGCTCACTCGTTTCTTGTTCCACGCTACAGTTCGATCTCTGATAATTGGTTGAGCGAAGATCACAGTTATGTTCAAAGTAAAAATCTTCAGCTGCTAAGAATAAGCGATTCGATTCGTTAGTAATGATATCTGAGAAGAAACCTGGAAGTTAGAACTCTGTGCTTCAGCGATGACATCGTCGATTTAGAAAGTGCTTTGTTAGCGCCTTCGATTCTCAAAATTGATGCGCTTGCAGTTTCTTCATACGTTTTGCCAGCTGAGCTGTTTTTGTGTTCATATTTTCGCTTCAGCCTGATTTCTTTACTTGAATTTAGCATCTTGAGCGACGTGACTACTTTTGATTCATGTTGTTGTGCACGGGTCTAAAATTTGGCAACTGACCAGCCGTCTTTCAACAAGTGATGGACATATGAATTGATTAGAGCGATTTCCTGACCTGCTGAGATCTGTAATACGGTAAAAGCGATTTTGTTCTTAAAATAAAGCTGGGTTAAATTACATGGAAGAATTTTTGCCCTCGCGCGAAAGTCACATTCGGTCGTGGATCTTCGCGAAGGAAAGTTGATTTGCATGGACGTCTTCAAATATTACACGTTTACTTCATTTTGACATTCAAGATCCGCAAATTTGGGGAATTGAGAGGTTGCAGGCAAGAGTTTTTATTTTTTGATCGCACTAGGAGAATTTTTTGTCTGCAGAAGAGCTCACCGCGGCAGAATATTTTTTCACTTTTCAGGTACGGAATAATTTCCTTAGTACCGCGGACGTGACCGAAAATCGGACAAATACTAAATTATTAACACTTAAGATATGGTGTTTACTGAAAGCTAAAGCTCTAATACAAGGTGATTCTGAAAACATATCTGCTGGAAATTTTCTCTTGCATGGCCTTTTCTTGCCTTCAGGAAAAGATGTCAAGGTTATATTTAGCAGCTGAGAAATTATTCTGCACGCTCTCGTCTCGTGACTGGTCATTTGAATGTCAGCTCCATGATGCAATGTTGTCAATGGTTCGCAGCGATATATATTCGAATGTAGATGTATTGAGCTTGTTGCTTATTCAAGGATGTTCTCTTTGTTGCAGGGTTGGGATTTACAGAGGTCTAAGTCACCGAACAGTATGAAGATTGTATTGTTCGCAGATTTTGTATCCAGCAACCCTGGACTGAGCCAAGCTCAGTATGTTCTAAAACAGCTTTGCAACGAAGGACATCAAATAACCTTATTTGGTAGGTAACACACCATTGCGCTTTTAAAGTAGTGATATTTTTTCTTTCGCTTCCAAAGGGAAAAGCCCCTCTGCCTAATTGTTATTCAATGTTGGCTGTGATCCAACCCCAGAAAGATAAACGACTTTTAGGTCATCAAAATATGCGTTTTCGCCATAACTTCCTTCCGTGGAACTTTAATTGTGTGCAGGAAAACTAGATTCACTAGATGTGAGCCATATAGCTGCTAACAGTTTCGAAAATTTTGCCTTTTGTGATTTTCTTTAACTGACATTTTGAGAGCTTGTCATCTAACTGGATGGGTTGGCCTCCCAGAAACGTGATCGTTTGACAAAAAGCGTGATTTATATTTGCGACAATCGATGTTGCGAAAGAGAATAATTTGCTTGGCCGTCTGGAGGTGAAAGAATGGTTTACTTTTGCTATATTTATGGAAATTTGAAATCGTCTGGTATTTTGTTGCCCAATCCGAAAATTGTTCCCATATCTGAAACGGATATGCTCCGTTGCCTGTGCCGACAGCTGTGAGATGAATGACAGCTCCTCAACTTGATTTAAAGATCCATATTTTGCAATTGCAAAATCGCTGTATAAAAAGCAAATATTTTGCGATTTCCTGAAATGTGAATGCTATTTTGCAGAACGTATTTTGATTCATTAATTTAACTGGTGATGTTTATCAAACGAGTGATGACCGGAAGTAGACTAGTATTTTAAAAAAGTAAAATCACTCTATACACCTTCCGAGGTCATTTATGATATTGTAATATCGTTTCTAACATCGATTGTTTCAATCTTGTTTTTTAGAATGTGCCAATGTTAGTGTGCCGTTGTTGATGTATGAAGACACACAAGCTTGCTTGTGCCAAATATATGAAGAGCCCCTGAAAGTGTTAGAAAAGAAAGTTGCTGAGGCGGATGCCTTTCTTCTGGTGACAGACAAACCTGGATTGCAGATCCCTCCTTCACTTGCAACGGTAAAACACCACTTTAAAGGAAGCAAATGCACATGGAGACCCTATGGAGTACAATGTGTACTTCTTGGTGGATCTGTACACAGTCGGAGAGTTGCTATGAGATTACGAGTACTTCTTGAAGGGTCAGATTACCCTTACATGTCAGGTGTCCTTCCTCGGAGGTGTTCCTGGACTGAAATGTACGCAGTGGACCCAAGTCTTGAGACACCAGGACCTTGTGTATTATGAGACTGTTAGAGAACTCGAAGACTTTTTCGCTGACTGTTCATACTTTTCTTCCTTTGTTCTGTTAGTCTAAACGTAAGCTTGCTTTCTCAAAATTGTTTTGATAGTTTTGAAGTTGTAAGCTGAAAGGTTTGCTGTTTTTCTCGTTCACTTAAAAAAAGCGGTCGCTCTATTCGCTTTGTTAATGTTATCCATAGACATTCATAGAATGAAAAAAAGAAATGGAAAATCCAAAAAAAGTGTAAAAAGAGTACATTTTCAAGTTTTGGGTCTTGTATATAATATTTGGTCACTTTATTATACCATATTGGTAATAGTGTAAGATAAAAAGTTTTATTGAGAATTGTAAATAAAAGGAATACGTTTAATTTTATATTGCAAAAAGTGTGTGTCATAACATCAGGAAACCAGAGTGGGTGAGAAGTTACAAATTGACTTAGTGAAGTGGAAAGGGAGTTAAATTTTCAACTCTCGGGAAAATTAAGATATTCACATCTATTGTACAGCTTTATCTCTGTTCAAATCTCTATTTTTTTCTCAGTTCCCCGTAAGTCTGCCTCTGCCAAACTCTACTTAGCTAGATCACCAGTAGTGTAAGGACTAAGAAACCAGACACATCACAGGGTCTCTTGAAGCCCACATACTGTGAACAATCAAGCTTAAAGTTTCTGAAGTTACCTTCCGAGGCAGAATTGCTTTGGTGCCGATTGCGCAAAGTTTTCCAGGTGTCGACATGTTCCAGACACCAGGTTAAACTGAAATAGTCCACTTATTTTTAGACCAAAACTGTCATTTTGGTATATGATCAGCCTTCCAAATTCGACTTGGCTGGCTTGGTGATGAGTTCTTCAGACAGCCATTTAAATGTCGCACAAAGCATCGTCTCCTCCGCAGCCGTTTTTTGGGATGTCACGCAACTATCCCCCCAAAGAACTTTAGGGGAGCGTTGCGTGACATCTCAAAAAAAAGTTAACGCTTCAAAGGAGACTACACAAAGAAGCGAGACCAAACAGAACGCGTGCGTGCACGAAAGAGAAGCAAAGAGTCTTTGAGACTTCTCCTGAACTTTTGCTCAGATTTTACAGAGTGTAGCAAATCATTGGGATGATCCCGGCAATGGCCTTTTTAAATTCACGATTCGCGTAAATGTTTTCGTTGTTTTCACGTTTCTCGTGCAAACTTTTGTCCTCAACACGTGTCGGGTATTAACCTTTTGTCACCCTCTTTCCTATTCTGACTGGATTATTGTACGCGGCATGTTGTTTTACACTTGGGACCATGGAGTAGAATTGTTTTTAAAATAGTCAGCGGAACCCAAATTTCCAAATTGTTCCATCGCAATTCACCAAAAAAGTTATCACGGTTAGTGCAAGAAGCCTCGAGTGGCATCATAACTTGTAATAGAGAGAAACAGGGAGAGTCAGAGAGTCAAAAGATTAAATTCCTTATCTAGCGTTTAAAATTTCATTTAAGTTCTGAAGTAATGGGGTTATAGTCCAAGTACATTGATCACAACAGTTATGCTGAGGTACGAGACACTGATGAGAAATCGAGCCTAGCTGAAAACTGCTCGCTCGATAAACGTTAGAAACTTTTAGGCATGCATTTTTACATTCCTGGCAAAAACGTTACAAAGAGGTAAATGCGACAGAGATTTACCAAGTTTGTGAAAAAGTTTTAATCTTTTATTTTATCAAACAATGCCTTTGGCTTAATATAAATTAACATGCGCCCTTTTATTGTAATTCCGAGCGCTTGGGTTTACATTTAATGCGCGCCTCGAGCAAAGCATTTGAAGCCACGGTTTGCTCCGTGCCTGCGGCTTCAGGTGTTACTCTGTATTAGTCCATAAAACAACTTATCCTTTTCATGCGATCGTACGTTTGGGGTATATATCTGATATGTGGTTTCATTGCAATCAACGGGTTCTTTCATGAATCCCTATCCTTTCTCGTTGACGGCTGATCAATTGTCTTGAAGCCCTCTTGTCCCTCTTTATTCCCTCTGCCTTGGCCTGGAAAAAGGGTTTATACCAGTTACGCGCTTTTTATATAAGAACGTCTAATTTGGGGGCTGAGGTTGAACGTTCTTATATTTTTTATACGATTTCAGACTAAAAACGTTCTTTACATGTTCTTAAATTTGTATGGTATAGTATTTCAATAAATTATAGCTGAGAGAATATAAGATCAACTATCTTGATAGACTTGACAATACTTAGAACTTTGTACCACTTAATGACTTTGATGACGCTTGTCATTTAATATACAGATTAGCAAAAAAAAAACGTTTTTAATCGCGATTCTCAGCCTGAGGAATGTTCTTAGTACGTTCTTAAAATTTTATTTCATCTCAGCCTCAACGTTCTTAAAAAAGGTTCTTATAGAAAAAGGGTGTTTCTTGCTTGCTTTTGAAAATAAGCCTTTGCATTATCTCTCGGCCTTTGGTCATACATTGCAAGGTTTACGGCTCTCTGCGGTGAAATAATTGGCTTACAACACCATGGAACACAACAGCATCTCCGGATTTTCAAAACGCTTCAGCTTAAAATGGGCCGTAACCGCAAAACTTCCTGAAACACCCTTGAAATTCCTTGAAAAAGCTAACCCCAAAACCGTCGTAAAACATCCTTAATTAATTAAACTAAGTTTAGGCATTTGATTAAAATTACACGGATAGTCAGTATGGAATAACTAGTTGTTTTTGAGCTTCACTGTTTCCTCGTCCCTTGACTCTTCCCACGCAATGTACAGAGAGTTGACGAGATAAACTCGCGTCTGCCATTTCGTGGAATTAGTAGTATCGAAACTCGTGATAGCATATCAGTATATTTTTTGTAGAACAACAGAAACTCATTTAAATTCAAACTGCAACCTACATGCGTGCTATAATTTTAACTTTATTGCGGCTTTGCTTCTCGCACATGAGCTCTACAAACGCGAGCAAGCTCGCAGTCTTATTTCGCAATCCGCCGAAGCTGATCACATTTGAAGTCACACTTTCACCTCGTCACCGACGTGAAAGGTGGAGGGGCCGCTTGATGGGGCCGGCATTTTACGGCAACCGCGTTACCAGAACAGGGGTACACATTAAGGGATTCTTAATACGATTGCCTTACTGGAAATTCAGCGAGCTTCGACCTAAATTAAAGCCTGTTCGAGTTCGAGTCCGGCCAGGCTGGAGTTTTGTGTGCGTCTCATCAGTGCGTCTCCCCTTTAAAGGAATCGAAGAGACAACTGGGAACTGGATGCGCAGTGCAGTGCAGAATGAGCGCGAGCGCGTAGGAAGAAGGGAAATGAGACATTTCTGTCCCTCGAGGCAACAAAATGGCTGATATATCAAGCTATTTCTTGGGCAGCCGATGGAATTTTCCAGGCAGAGTATTTTGCACGAGTGATCAATTATATTAACTGCAATACGTTCAATTGACGCTGGGCTGGGGAATTTTCCAAATTTAAACGATTTGTACTCATTAGAGTCACCAAACTTCTCCCATTTTCACTATCAACCACAATAATAATGACCATGGAAAGGTTGGTACCAGGTTGAATATCCATCCCTAGCCTACTCTCCCGTCTATTTTTAAGTCGAGTGAAATTGGCGGTTGCCGACCTACAACTTTGTAGGAGGAGCGTATGGACCAGCCTATGGTGGGCTAGTGACACAGGTTTTACGAGGTATGACCAGACATCTTTTGACAAGATACCTTCCAAAATAGAAAGAGTGGGCATGAAATGCTAGGCGTGAGTGAAAGATTTCCTAAATCAAAACCTACTTCTTCGGATCTTGCAAGCTTACACTGGCTGCAATAATGTTCTTTACTGTCGCCCAGGAAATCAGCACACTCAGATCCCCCGGTAGAAATAAACCATTCTCGAGATCAAAACCTTTACTTTTGATATGCTGTTTTTTTAAGAGAAAAGGTTAACTTCCAAAGAAAATAATACCTCTTTCATAAACCTTCAAAATCGTCAGAGTTCCATAAATGTTGATTCAACTCGAAAAATCGCTCTACCCTTTAATGTGTCTCCAGCCTGAAAAAAAAAATACCCACGGGCGGGATAGCTTATAATCAGGGCGGAAAAAGTCCGGGATAAGCGCCCTGCTTATAATCGTACAAGTAGGCGCTTTAAATTGCGTGGGAACCAGAACAAGAGATAACAAAAAAATGCTGTATAACAGAAACGTCTACAATGGTCTTATACGACATAAACAATCATTACAAAATACCCCGCGAGCTTGGTAGACAAAAAAAAATGATCGCAGGTTACTCACGTGTCCCACGTTAACATCGTAAATTTCCATGCGCGTGGGCTCCACACTCCACGCGCGACTTATTCAACAAAGTTGACCCTTGGTTGCGCGCTGTTGTTGATTACCGTTATTGGCTCATCGAATATTTATGACGGAAGTCTTAATCCATACATTGGAGAAGGTTTTATTGTGAAAAAAGTGCTTTCAGTTATCACACCCTTAGTAATTTCCCAATAACTGAAGGGTTATCAGCACTGAAATCGTCCTTCGAGTTGAATTGATAAAATAACTTCCCTTCAGCTGGCTAATGAGGTCACTAATTGAATTCCCGATTTCGCAATAACTGCAGTCTAGCCTCAAAGATTTCAAGCTGCTTGTCATTTCTTGTTTACGTTATTTCAGATTCGAGAATGGGAAGCTTGCTCCGAGCACAGC
>JAHPZR010034572.1:0-5000 GCA_019787425.1 Platygyra sinensis
AAAGGGTTCAGAGCCTAATCGTATAGTTACTGTTAATCTTTAGCGAAGCACTGCTAGCTCACACTTTCTTTGTTCATTGTTTGTTTCTTTGTTTGTTTGTGTCAAGTAATTCTATCCAAGACTGTAGGTTCATTACTGAATTACTGAGTATCATGAGTATCATAATTTTCAAACAGGAATTAATGTTAAATTAGCTTCTTTTATCTCATACATGAAAGTTCATTCTCAAACTCATTAATAATTCAGAAAGTTAAAACAAAGAAAATCACAACCATGAAGGAGATTTGGATACCCGGTCTTAATTAGCATAGATTTTGATGATTTTACTTCTCCATTTACTCCTTAGTTTTTGTTTCGATTGAGAAGATATATCAAATACTCGAGTCAGTGTTTCATTGGCTATACAAACACCTTGAATTTCGTCAAAAATACAGTGCTGCACGTCATCTTTTCAACTCTCTTCTCGGTGTTTGCAATGGATATCCCAATGAAACACTGTCTCTCATGTTTGATATATTACATAAAAAATGAATTTAAAGTTCTTACAGCTGCAACAATTTTGTTTTCAATTTATGCTATAAATGTACCTTACCTTAATGATGCTATCAATTATGCCTTTATCTGAAATCTGCACAGCAATAAAATAGTTTGGGCCATTCAATTCCTTCAGAGGCTTGGGAAGTTCAGAAGCAACACAAGGTGTGCCTTCAGTCTCTGTGTTAGACTGGCCTTCATTAGAGTCCTGTGGGTTACCAATTCTCTTTTTCACATCTAAAATGGTCTCCTCACTTCCTGTAGAACCAAAGACTCTATCAATACGTTCCCTTTTGTCCCAAACCATTTCACCTCGATACTTGAAGTATTGAATTCTGTGGCGAGGGATTGCGAGGTCCACAAAATGGTCAACAGAAGCAAGGTCCTCCCATGAAAAGTCTGTGAAAGATTTTTCCATGATTCCAATAAAGCGATCCAAATAACCAACAATGAAGTCCTTTGGTGACAGCTCTTCATCCCATTGAATTCTAGATATGACATCACTTGCCGTTTTCATTGGAGGTTTCTTTTTACAACCTTCAATACCCTTTGTTTCAGCATTTCTGTTTCTCAAGCTCTTAACAGACTTTGAAGCTTCATTTGGCTTTTCATCAGCTTGAGTTAACAATTTTTCAGTCTCTTCACCAGATATTTGTGAGTGCAATGAACCATCTCTTGTGTTACTGTTAATGCTTGTTAGTTCTTCATGTTTATTAAAGCACTTGTTTCCAAATCTACATTTTCCTTCCAAGAAGAATTTACACGTGGTGGCCACATCTTCACATGACTTCTCCTCTCCTGCAGAAGATATCATTTGTGCAGCAAATTCATGTTTCTTTATCCAGTCGTTTGCTTCTTCTACAAGATTGTAAATCATTACTTCCCCACAGCTTTGTTGTGCACTGTTGTACAACAGTGATTCCAGTTCACTGTGAACAGGTTGATTGTCTTGAAGTTCTGTAACACAACTGATGGAAGGAGGATCATCTGGATATTTTTCTAAAGGAACAATATTTGAGCCTCCAGGTTATTCATGACCAATATCTGATTTCTCCATAAATATCAATAATATTATTGATACATTATTGAGTAAACAGGTGACGAGAATGAAGAACGTCATCATTAAATAAAGAGATACATGTACATCACATGTCTTAACAGTCTCACCACCAACAGAAAGTCTTAGAACTTAAGTCAAAAGATTGGAGAAATTTATCACAATCAGTAATTAGGATTAACTGCTTTGACCTTCGAACTGGAGGGGACAATGGGAAAAGACAAGGATTTGAACTTGCCACATCTCATCAATCAACAGTCAACAATCAATCAATCAATCAGTCAACCAACTAATCAGCACAGTCCGAAATTAACTTTTTTAGGCATGCGCCAACTGGCGACTGAAATTTTTTTTCCAGTCACCAGATGTAATCAAAGGGCTCTTATGAGCCAACTCATTCGTGTCGAATTAGTGAATTTATGAGAAAGTGAGGGCAGTAAAGTTTTACAAAGTCATGATGACAATGCGTTTACAGGCAATCTTCAGGTAAAGAGCAAAGGTAGCTACTCAGAGGCATTAAGTGGACCTAGGTGTTGCAATAAAGATAGTGTTGTAAGAGAAAGAAAGCCGGGCTTTCATGGGTTTACTTGCTGTTGTTCGTTTATGAGAAACCACTTTAAGTAAAGTGTTTGTTAGCCAGTTGTCATATTTGTTACCGAATAATAAATAAGTCTGGAGTACAAATGCAGACTGCAGACTGGGTTCAAAATGGAGACTGACAAGAAAAACTGTTTTTTTTACGTCTGAAACGTGTCAGCATTCGATTTTATAACTTGTACCTATTGTGACCCTATTGTCACGCAATCACCTCACAATCGTCGCATTCTTGGGGAATGCACTCAGCTTTTTTTCATATCTTGAAACGTGCACTTTAAACGATATGAAAGAATTCATACAATTCATTCTTACACCGTTTTAAGCTTTCAAGGGGTTTTCGGACTTGAGCGCGAGATCTCTGTATTATATAAAATGGAAACGCTAGTATTGCAATTTGATCTACGTATAACACATTGGAGATGGCACTGGAAGGTTACTACATGACAATAGATAACTTATGTAATCAAATGTTACCACGTTTCTAACGAAAAAAAGCAGTTTTTCTAGCTGACATGATATCTGTTTTCAAATTGGGTGAATTTTCAAACAAATAGAATGATGTCACTATTCAAGCTGCCGCCAAAATAAGTACCTTAAAGTGTGGAACGAAAGAGTTGAAAAAAGGTCACCACTCGCTATATTGCAAAAGCGACACATAACACGAATATAAAGTATTTTCCTAATTTCTGTCGTAAAACAAAGATTGAGCCTTCAAATCCGACAAATTACGGCCATTAGTCATAACTTGAGTATACTAAGCCTAGCTGGCATCCGAGCGTAAATCTTAATTTATCGAAATTAAAAAATTTACCCTATTTAGTTTTAAAATCTTGGAAAAGCATGCAATGTTCTAATTTGACCGTAGACGGTTCAAAACAGCAGTGCGTAAAAAGGAGTCGTAATGTTTACGTACACAACGTATATGAATTAAATTGTTGGACTCCTGGTTTTACAAATAACATTTTTCCAGCTGGCAATATTTCGTGCAATATTCAACGCATTTCTTTCACATTTACTTCTCTTGATTAACACAGATACTTTCAATTGATCTTATCTACAAGTTTGCAGGACTGATAGATTTAATTTTGGATAAATTTGCCGCCAGTAGAGAGACCACACAAAACTGATGTAAACAAAGTTCCGCGCATATGGACGACATGCAAAAACAATTAGTTACACGCTCAATACGTATTGGCGTAACTAAAAGAACCTGGTGATTTAAGACGGGGGTAAACCTGAATAGGAGTGAAATTTGAAGTATTATTAAAAGGGAATTGTTAGTATTAAAATGGATTGGAAACACTACCAGACAGTTGACCACCCCAACTGGAATGAGAGCCCCAAGTTGGTAGGGGACTGTTTGGTATCCGTCTACTAATTCTTCACTACAAATTTCAATTTTCAAAATCCATCAATATTTCGTATTTTCCTCAATTTAACCGATTCTTTGAGGAAAAATATCTCTTTCCCAAAATGTCCAAAAATCACCCAAGAATTTACACAAAACCGCCAAACGGTGGTTATGGGAACAAGCAGAGAGATTTAGCGTTGTTTAAAACGTGACCGAGATATTGGCAGAAAGGCCGTGTTAAGCGATCTCAAAGCAGCCTTCAGGTGTACGAAGAATATGAAGGCAGAAACCGACACAACGTAGAATGATTTTTTGAAGGTGTACTATATTTCGGCTGGCCAAACCAGCCTTCTTCAGGTACAATGGGAATTTTACATTGGGACGTGTTTTTATGTAGCAGGTGTACCCCCGCCGTAAGAACCTACAGGTTGAAATTGCCATTTAAATATCCAAAAAGAGAACCTGTTCAACTTGACAAAAAACATCACTCCAATTTGGATGGCATCGGGCAGAATGCTTGGACATCATTAATTATTCATAACCACTGAAGCGGGGAAATTTGCATGTGAGCGCCGCTCATTAGCCCAGAATAAGAGAAGAAAGAGCCGAAATCAGCCAACCGACGTTAATAAAACTCGCTTCCCAGATTTACAGAAGCAACAACTTAAAAACCCAAGAGCGGGCTTTTGAAGAGGAAGGGTTAATCTTTCATTTGCACATAAAAGGAAGAAGTTTTACATGTCCCTGTGTGAGAAACTTCTGATTAAAAGTTATTGTGCACATTATGTTTTCTTTAATTTAAATTTTTCTTTTTGATTTTCATTAGAAAAACGGATCATATAAAAGCTCCAGTGCAAGAAATATAGCCCCATATATACGATATCAAAATCAGCCTGAATTGTGAAAACTACCCTTAAATATAAGAACCTGTTCAACCTGAACTCGAAAAATCTAGGTTCGTATACATGGCTTTTTACGATAACTGCAGAAATTCACGCGCGCTCATTGGTTAATTTTTATCGTCCATATGCGGACAGACACATGAATTTGAAATTCATTCGACACGTCAGCAAGCGAGAGCGGGCAATTCGACAATTTGTTATCGTGAAAAACAAATTGATGTCAGTTTTTAATGCGTCTGTCCTGTTAATGACAATGAATTTCGTCATAGCATTGACGGATCCACTCGGCTATTCTCTACTAGCACAAATCCCATAATACACCTCTTTTACCCCCAAAAATTTGCATAGGCATTGTTTTAGATTACTCTTGGGACATGTTCATGTCCCAGGAGAAATTGCAAACAATGAGTATGCAAAATTTTGGGGGGATTCAAGAGGTGCATTATGGTATTGTGCAAGTAGTGAATCGCCTCGTGGATCCACAGCTACTTTGACAATGCTATGACGAAATTCATGATCAATAACAGGACAGACCCAAGAAAAACTGACGTCAATTTGT
>JAHPZR010034572.1:7500-15550 GCA_019787425.1 Platygyra sinensis
TGCTGCACGGTTGTAGCCTGGTACGAGCAACATCGTGATCCGTGGATCGTCAATTGATCGTCTTGACAGAATGCGAAAGGAAAGATCGTTTTGAACATAGAGCAAAGAACCAAACGGCAGTTTTTAAGTTGGGTGCAAGAGAAGGTGTAAAGTTGACTTGAAACATTTGGCAGTCACACGAAACTGCACATATGGCCGGCATTTGATTCCTTTGTCGTGGTTTTTCAGTGCTAGGTGTATAAATAATCAGAGTGTTTGTATTCACTTTATTCGTTAGCAGAAAAGTCGCCATTACGGCCCCAAACGCGTTTTCTTCATTCTGATTCTAAAAAGAAAAATTGGCGACCAGAATTTTTCAGCCATTTGTGTTTTGCTGCGAAGAAAAAATATTTATTTACACTTTTTGGCAACCTTATTTTTAACTCATTCGTGCGCACATGCGCAAGAATGAGTTATAGCGATGTTGGGGCTTCATCCGGGAATTTGCGTGGACTTTTTAATCCGCGTGGACGGAAATTAAATGTTTATTAATTTATGCAGAAGTTAACCGGAAGTAAAGGTGGGGAGGAAACAAGGCAATGCGCGCCGGGGGTTCGAACCTCGGCCTTACTTCGGTGGCTGGATTTCAAGGTGAACTTGCTATCCACTTGGCCATCTCAACATTCCTGCATTGAGAGGCGTTAAGAAACGATATTTATAGTTGGGGTGTTACCACTGGCCATATATGAGAACAACATCAGCCTGAACCCCCACAACACATGTTCTTGTATGCGGGTTTTTACTGTATCGCAGAAATTTGCGCTCACGGGCAAACTCATAATAACAACATATCGTCCATACATGCATAAACGTTTAGATCGACAATCAAGTCGCACACACGGTGGAACAAAGGTCTAATTTACTTATTCGTTAGCGCAGTTATACTAAGGCTGGATTTTTGCCAGCCGTGAAGTGAATTAAATGAGCATTATCAGAGCACTGCATGAGCGTTGTATGTGCACTGAAACATAAGATTTACATGTAGTGAGTGATGATAAAGTCAGCGTACAATTCATTTGCAGTTTATAGTTTTATACGAACTTTTCACAATGAGCTGTTTTCTATTTTCTGTCAAAGAAAGACTGTTTGTGATTAATTAATCGATAATGGTTTTGTCAGTAGTATAAGCAATACAAAATGTTATTGATAACAGGTATATACTGGAAGGTTAAAACAACAAATTAATTTCCGGTGAGGTAATTAGCGTTGCAGAAGGTCTTTTTTAATTTCAGAGAGAAACGATAACAATCTGCTGTTTTCACGTTTGCGTAAGTTGTTGTGGTATGTGAAACATGTCCTTTGCGGCGTTCCTTTACAATTTGTGGGATCAGCAGACTGCCTTTAATTTCATCTTTTTATAAAAGGGACGATTTTGAGTGGGGATTGTGCTTTTAATGTCCGCTTTTAATCGAAGATTTAGCGGTGGAGTTTGGTTCATTCAGGATAAATTTGCTTTCACGGGCAACCTCGTAATAAAAACCGGTCATACGGCCGGGTCATACGGTCATTACAAAATGCAGACTGCAGACCGAGTACAAAATGCAGACTTAGATACAAGATGCAGACTAGGTTCAAAATGTGGACTGACAAGAAAAACTGCTTTTTTTCGTTAGAAACGTGGTAACATTTGATTACATAAGTTATCTATTGTCATGTAGTAACCTTCCAGTGCCATCTCCAATGTGTTATACGTAGATCAAATTGCAATACTAGCGTTTCCATTTTATATAATACAGAGATCTCGCGCTCAAGTCCGAAAACCCCTTGAAAGCTTAAAACGGTGTAAGAATGAATTGTATGAATTCTTTCATATCGTTTAAAGTGCACGTTTCAAGATATGAAAAAAAGCTGAGTGCATTCCCCAAGAATGCGACGATTGTGAGGTGATTGCGTGACAATAGGGTCACAATAGGTACAAGTTATAAAATCGAATGCTGACACGTTTCAGACGTAAAAAAAACAGTTTTTCTTGTCAGTCTCCATTTTGAACCCAGTCTGCAGTCTGCATTTGTACTCCAGACTTATTTATTATTCGGTAACAAATATGACAACTGGCTAACAAACACTTTACTTAAAGTGGTTTCTCATAAACGAACAACAGCAAGTAAACCCATGAAAGCCCGGCTTTCTTTCTCTTACAACACTATCTTTATTGCAACACCTAGGTCCACTTAATGCCTCTGAGTAGCTACCTTTGCTCTTTACCTGAAGATTGCCTGTAAACGCATTGTCATCATGACTTTGTAAAACTTTACTGCCCTCACTTTCTCATAAATTCACTAATTCGACACGAATGAGTTGGCTCATAAGAGCCCTTTGATTACATCTGGTGACTGGAAAAAAAATTTCAGTCGCCAGTTGGCGCATGCCTAAAAAAGTTAATTTCGGACTGTGCTGATTAGTTGGTTGACTGATTGATTGATTGATTGTTGACTGTTGATTGATGAGATGTGGCAAGTTCAAATCCTTGTCTTTTCCCATTGTCCCCTCCAGTTCGAAGGTCAAAGCAGTTAATCCTAATTACTGATTGTGATAAATTTCTCCAATCTTTTGACTTAAGTTCTAAGACTTTCTGTTGGTGGTGAGACTGTTAAGACATGTGATGTACATGTATCTCTTTATTTAATGATGACGTTCTTCATTCTCGTCACCTGTTTACTCAATAATGTATCAATAATATTATTGATATTTATGGAGAAATCAGATATTGGTCATGAATAACCTGGAGGCTCAAATATTGTTCCTTTAGAAAAATATCCAGATGATCCTCCTTCCATCAGTTGTGTTACAGAACTTCAAGACAATCAACCTGTTCACAGTGAACTGGAATCACTGTTGTACAACAGTGCACAACAAAGCTGTGGGGAAGTAATGATTTACAATCTTGTAGAAGAAGCAAACGACTGGATAAAGAAACATGAATTTGCTGCACAAATGATATCTTCTGCAGGAGAGGAGAAGTCATGTGAAGATGTGGCCACCACGTGTAAATTCTTCTTGGAAGGAAAATGTAGATTTGGAAACAAGTGCTTTAATAAACATGAAGAACTAACAAGCATTAACAGTAACACAAGAGATGGTTCATTGCACTCACAAATATCTGGTGAAGAGACTGAAAAATTGTTAACTCAAGCTGATGAAAAGCCAAATGAAGCTTCAAAGTCTGTTAAGAGCTTGAGAAACAGAAATGCTGAAACAAAGGGTATTGAAGGTTGTAAAAGAAACCTCCAATGAAAACGGCAAGTGATGTCATATCTAGAATTCAATGGGATGAAGAGCTGTCACCAAAGGACTTCATTGTTGGTTATTTGGATCGCTTTATTGGAATCATGGAAAAATCTTTCACAGACTTTTCATGGGAGGACCTTGCTTCTGTTGACCATTTTGTGGACCTCGCAATCCCTCGCCACAGAATTCAATACTTCAAGTATCGAGGTGAAATGGTTTGGGACAAAAGGGAACGTATTGATAGAGTCTTTGGTTCTACAGGAAGTGAGGAGACCATTTTAGATGTGAAAAAGAGAATTGGTAACCCACAGGACTCTAATGAAGGCCAGTCTAACACAGAGACTGAAGGCACACCTTGTGTTGCTTCTGAACTTCCCAAGCCTCTGAAGGAATTGAATGGCCCAAACTATTTTATTGCTGTGCAGATTTCAGATAAAGGCATAATTGATAGCATCATTAAGGTAAGGTACATTTATAGCATAAATTGAAAACAAAATTGTTGCAGCTGTAAGAACTTTAAATTCATTTTTTATGTAATATATCAAACATGAGAGACAGTGTTTCATTGGGATATCCATTGCAAACACCGAGAAGAGAGTTGAAAAGATGACGTGCAGCACTGTATTTTTGACGAAATTCAAGGTGTTTGTATAGCCAATGAAACACTGACTCGAGTATTTGATATATCTTCTCAATCGAAACAAAAACTAAGGAGTAAATGGAGAAGTAAAATCATCAAAATCTATGCTAATTAAGACCGGGTATCCAAATCTCCTTCATGGTTGTGATTTTCTTTGTTTTAACTTTCTGAATTATTAATGAGTTTGAGAATGAACTTTCATGTATGAGATAAAAGAAGCTAATTTAACATTAATTCCTGTTTGAAAATTATGATACTCATGATACTCAGTAATTCAGTAATGAACCTACAGTCTTGGATAGAATTACTTGACACAAACAAACAAAGAAACAAACAATGAACAAAGAAAGTGTGAGCTAGCAGTGCTTCGCTAAAGATTAACAGTAACTATACGATTAGGCTCTGAACCCTTTCCATTGATTTTTTTCAAAACTTTACAAGACACCAGGGCAGGGTGAAAAATTGAAATCCACTTGCACAGTGGGTCAGTTAAGTCAGTTTGCACTTGCCCACACTAATATTACTTGTTGATGTGGCAGCCACTGTGGAAATCAGAGGACAAATGTGAACAAATTTTGCGTGGATTCCTAACTAATCCATTCTTTCAACTTAATGACTAACTAATCGTGAAATAGCTTCTGACCGGGAATTATCATTTATCAGGCTGACATTTTTATTCAGACTCACAAGACTACTGAAGATAATTTCACTTGCCCACTAGGCCACTGAACTTCTATTTTCACTTGCCCAAAGGCACGGTACATGTACATGGTGTTTGAAATCATCACAGAGATCACAAATTGTTCATTCATTTGGTAAAACCAGTCCAATCTTGTGGCGCTCACTTGTCACATCTCTCTTACCATCCATCTCCAAGCTTTATAGATGACTGGGGTTAGGTGGCTTAAATGTTATTTGTTAACATTATTAGCCTTACCTTAATTGTCGCTGTATCCTAGCTATGGAACACAAGACAACAACCATCTCAGTGTCCATCAAACTCTTGCGAGTTTTATCTCACTGAGCCCAGCCATCGCAGTTCAGTGCCAGGCAGTTTTTGCTTGGACACTGAGTTTCTTTTGCTAGGCAAGGTGCAGCTTAGGGCAACCTTGGTGTACAAGCCTGACTCATTTTCAGTACATGGTTCAGTGATGGGATTCATAAACATTTTTAGCATAGCTGTAAATTATAGAAAACTGAGGATGACATGGGCTGAGAATTATCGCACAACCGTAAATCAATATGGGAAATGCAATACATTTAGGACTCAAGAAGAGTGCCGTGCAGTTGTGCAGGAGAAACCTATTTTCCTGCCAGG
Organism: Platygyra sinensis; assembly: GCA_019787425.1. Taxonomy (NCBI): domain Eukaryota; kingdom Metazoa; phylum Cnidaria; class Anthozoa; order Scleractinia; family Merulinidae; genus Platygyra; species Platygyra sinensis. Next base: position 12,726 of record JAHPZR010034572.1, read on the forward strand.
CTAGTAACTTCTCATTCTCACTTGCCCAATGTGTAAAGGCCCAGGCAAGTTTTCTGCTAACTAACTGAAAGAAAGGTAAACTAAGAACTGCCCAAGGCAAACGACATTTGAGAGCTACTTGTCTGAAGGGCAAGTCAGAATTCGAATTTTTTTCAAGCCCTGGTATATAACTGCTTTGATAGCAACACCCTAATGTGCATAACTTTGTTATGGCAGATTCAAAATACCATCCAACTTGAGCTTGGTCAGGAAGCAGAGTATGAGCTGATTCCAAGAGAACATCTACACATCACCCTGCTCATGTTAACTCTTCACACTGAAGATCATGTAGCCACTGCTAAGAGTATTCTCAAGTCAGTCCAGCCCTTGTTGGTGTCCATTCTTCCTCCCAGCCACAAACTGCAGTTTAATGGCCTTGGGCAGTTTCACAATAGAATCTTGTATGCCAAGGTTGAACCTGATGCAGCTCTGTCAAAACTTGTCCATGCTCTAAAATATAAGTTCAACAAAGCTGGGATAAGTCTAGAAGGAAACAGAGATGTATTTGTGCCTCACCTGACCATCATGAGAGGTGCATCAAGGGATTTGTTAAGTTCTGGACACGTGCAAGAAAAGTTGTCTGATTTGATGAAAGCTAACCATGACATTGGTGAACAATATGTAGAGTCCCTAGCTCTGTTCTGTAGGTTTCTTCCAAAAAACATTGATGGAAGTCACCACAAGGTGTCCACAGTGGAAAACTCCTTGAAAGCATTGTCTTCTACTTTGCCAAGAAAACTGTGTCAATATGTAGATCATTTGTTTGAAAGTGACAAACTTTGCGAACGAGAGAGGAACGACATTCAAGCACTGTTTCAGTCTGGAAATGCTACTGAGCTGGACAAAGGGCTATCAAGATTGGTGCAACTAAAAAATCCATCTCAAGATAGAAAGGTTCTGATAATGAGAGGCATTCCAGGAAGTGGAAAAACACATCTTGTGGAGAACTCAGTGGAAGCCACAGGTCGGAGTGGATACACATACTGCAGTGCTAGGCAGCTGTTTCACAAGACGGGTAATTCAGCCCCAGATCCATCTGAACTGAATATTGCCGAGGCATACTGCCGCTCTTGTTTCCTGGACGCCATGGCAAACTTATGCCCCTTTGTTGTAGTTGATGGCGTTCACTCCAAGTGCTGGGAGTACGCTGTGTACAGGTGTCTCGCTCGAGCCTTTGGTTATGCCTGCAACGTGCTAGAGATTCGAGTGACACAGCCTGAAGATATCAAATTGTGTCAACAGAACTGTAGCTCTGGAATACAGCTGGAGCAGCTGCTTGAAGATGTACAGGATTGGGAGGAAGATCCTGAAGCCACTGTGATAGAGCCCTGGTTCAGAAAACAAGACACATTGAAATACACTGAGCCAGTGTCCCTTGAACAACTTTGGAACGCTTCATGAACGGTTTGAACTAATTATTGGAAATTTATATCCCATACTCTTTTTAGTCCTTTTTTACTCACACTTATTACAATTTACAATGAGTGCAATACAATACAATATGATACAATGCAGTGCAATGCAATACAGCTGTTAACACTACTTACAGTACTAGTACAGCTACTTACACTGCTTTCAAAATAGTACAACTTTACAATACTTGTCTACACTCGCCTACAGTATTTAAAATATGTAATAGCGCTACTTACAATACCAGCCAATACCGACACATTTACTTAACATACATTTACATCCCATAAGTGATATAGGAAAAACGAGTATGATAAAGATAACGATTAGGCAGCACTCAGTAATATCCTTATGAAAATTCCATCCATCCTCAGTAAAACCCCACAATTTTTTCAACCATCCCAAGGAAAACATATCAAACATGAAACACGTGAAGTTCATTTGAGCTATATCTTCCCCGTTCTCTTGGAAGAAACTCACCCAGATGCGATCTGTAAAAAAGTTATCAACCTGACTGAACCCATGACCAATTTCCTCTGACATGTGCCTGCAAGGAATCATGGTAGGTTTACTCGTCCTAACAAATATCCAGTCTAAACTAATGAATACAACCACCTTGATTTCCTGCAGACACGTCAAATACAGGGAACTGGCCATTTAATATGATGGCATCCCAGAGAATCATCTGTTATCTTTTAGTGGCACCCCCTCTCCCCCTAGACCTAAGCCATCCACTCCATCCAGCAAGTGTTTCCTAGTGGTTAGCACCAGTTATTTTTATCCACGAAGTAATTTCGGGCACGTCTTTCTGTATTGGCTAAATCAAGAAATATAGAATGAACCGGTTCATTAAATATTGTGGTTATCATATTTTTAAACACCATAAGTCATATGTTAAATAATTTTGCGACCAAGGCAAAGACGTTTCTTTGTCTAGACTTGTTTAATTTGTGCCTTGATTTGTGTTTATTCACAGTGATATTAAAATCAAGAATTCTTTAAAAAAATGTTAACCTCAAAAAAGAAAAACTAAAAACGTTTTCTTTTACACTCGTATTGGAAGCTCAACGGTTCAAAACAAATTTAGAAATGTAGGGCCCTTGATGCGCATTTAGCACACAGAATTCTTTCACGTTGGCATGAAATGTTCTGTCCGCAGCACAACGGGGTTTGATGCGAGAATCGAAGTCCCACACCCCCTCCCCCTTTTCAATGTTATTTAGGAAAAAAGTAAGTTATCGAGACATAAAATCCAACATTGTTTGGGGGGGGGGGTAGAATCGTAGAGTTGGGGGGGGGGGAAATTGGCCTTAGGTACTTCAAAATGGCAAAGTGTCTCAACCCTTTGTCGCCCATTGTAGTTCCAAACCGTGTTT